>QLNU02005159.1:33061-76861 GCA_006491805.2 Dysdera silvatica | reverse complement strand
TTCATTTTTTAAGAAGAAACCGCAAAGAAAATGGACATGGAAACACCCAAATGGGGGAACTAGTGAAATTGACTATATCCTGGCAAACAAGAAATCAATTATTGAAGATTGCAGTGTACTGAACAGATTTAATACTGGAAGTGATCATCGAATGGTGAGATGTAAAGTGCACTTAAATACTAAATTAGAACGACAGAAGCTCATTAGGAAACAAGTAAGTAAGAGGGTGGATCTAATGAAACTGAAAGTAAATACCGAGGCATTCAAGTTGGAATTAAAAAATCGCTTTTCTGCACTGGAAGGACTTATTGATGAAAGTGATATCTCAGAAGCAAATGAAAACATTGTTAAGACAATAGTTGAAACTGCTGGGGAAATTGGTGGTGTAACCTGTAAAAAGCACAATAGCAAATTATCTGAGAAGACGAAACAGCTCATGAAAAGGCGAAGAGATATGAAGGTGGACAATCGAAATACCAGTTCCAGGATTGAGTACATAGAACTTTGTAAAACTCTGCGCAAAAGCATGAAAGAAGACATAAGAAAATTCAACTGTGAGCTAGTAAGGAAAGCCATTGAAAATAACAAGAGCCTTAGGGTTGTTAAAGGAAGTTTATCTGTTGGGAAGAAACACATCATTGCATTAAAAGGAGAGGATGGCACCGTAACAAGAAATAGGGAAGAAATACTTAGAAGAGTTGAAGAATTCTACAAAAAACTATATGAAAGTAACAGTGGATTAAACGAAGACACTGAAATAGTCGAAGGAACAGCTCCTAAAATCTTAAAAGAAGAAGTTTCATTTGCAATAAAAAATATGAAGAAAGGAAGAGCCCCTGGTGATGATGGTATTACATTAGATATCCTAAAAGAAGCTGGAGAATATGTAGAAGACATACTTGCAAAATTCTTTACCAAATGTCTTAACAGCGGTAACATACCAAACCAATGGGATTCTGCAACAGTAATTCTTTTGCATAAAAAAGGTGATAAAGAGGATTTGAAAAATTACCGACCAATTAGCTTGTTACCTGCTATTTATAAAATCTTCACAAAAGTTCTAACACATCGCCTGCAGAAAAAATTAGATGCAGCTCAACCAAGAGAACAAGCTGGATTTCGAAGTGGATTCAGTACAGTGGACCATATTCAAGTATTAAGAGAATTAATTGAAAGAACACATGAATATGAACTTCCATTGTGTGTTGCATTTATTGACTATGAGAAGGCCTTTGACTCTATAAAAACATCAGCAGTCATCAACTCTTTAAGATCAACAGACATTGAGGATGTGTACATTGACATGGTGAAACGTGTGTATAAAAATGCAAGTGCAAAATTTCGGTTACATAAAGATACCAAAACTATCAAACTTGGCAAAGGGGTGAGGCAGGGAGATACCATTTCTCCAAAAC
Organism: Dysdera silvatica; assembly: GCA_006491805.2. Classification (NCBI taxonomy): domain Eukaryota; kingdom Metazoa; phylum Arthropoda; class Arachnida; order Araneae; family Dysderidae; genus Dysdera; species Dysdera silvatica. The sequence goes on along the minus strand of QLNU02005159.1, from coordinate 75,446 downwards.
TTTTTACTTCTGCTTTACAGATGATTTTTCAGCTGATAAATTGGAATAACAAGGGAATAAAAATAAATGGTGAATATTTAAATCATCTGCGGTTTGCTGATGACATTGTTATTTTTTCAACGGACCCATTAGAACTCCAAGACATGGTACAAGAGCTCTCAACTAGAAGTGAAGAAGTTGGACTCAAGATGAACCTACAAAAAACTAAGATCATGTTCAATAATTTTGTAGAGGAAACAAAAATACAAGTTGACAACACTGAGCTAGAAATTGCTGATTCATATATTTACCTTGGCCAGCTGATTTCAATGGATGGCAACATTATGAAAGAACTCAACAGACGTATTAAACTTGGCTGGAGTGCATTTGGAAGAAACAGTTTTATCCTGAAGGGGAAATTGCCTTTATGTCTAAAAAGAAAAGTCTTCAACCAGTGTGTATTGCCAGTCCTCTCTTATGGATCAGAGACATGGAGTCTAACAGTTGGAGCAATACGAAAGTTACAGACAACGCAAAGGAGCATGGAGAGGTGCATGCTTGGAATAACTAGGAGAGATCGAAAAAGAAACACTTGGGTGAGAGAGCAAACTAGAGTAGAGGACATCATTGTTAAAGTAAAAGGACTGAAATGGCGATGGGCTGGGCATATTGCAAGAAGAACTGATCAACGATGGACAACAGAAATTCTGAACTGGATTCCAAGAGACCACCGAAGACCTAGAAAACGTCCTCAAACTAGATGGGTGGATGAAATAAGAAAAGAGGTTGGGGTGACGTGGAAACGAATGGCCCAGGATAGACTTGTGTGGAAAGCATTTGGAGAGACCTTCATCCAGCAGTGGATAGATAATGGTTGAATATGATGATGATGATATATATATATAATTCGTTAGATGCCCTGCATGAAAATAATAATATATATAATTAATGATAATAATTCATTGTTATAGTATTTGATTGCTTTAGGTTCACTATCCAAGGTAAAAGAGGCAGAACAGTGGCGAGAGAGAGAGAGAGAGATTTGAAATCTTAGAAATTTCAAAACTTTTAAATTCCAGGTTTCTCCCATGAAAAGTAAAAAAATTAATTATTGATAATTAATATTAGGTTCATAATAATTATAATAGAGTTCGTTAAATAATGAAATGAATACGGTAATAAAGAAATGCAATATGGTTATCCTAATATGTATATGCTTTATTTTAGTTGATCAATCTATATTCACTAAAAGTTACAGACGCGTATTCGAGGTTTTTTAAATTATTTATGTATTTTTCATACCGATGTAAAAAAGTTATGATGATTTAGTAATGAATATGCATGGCATTTTATTAGTCATTAAAGGTACAAAATGGTTTTTTATTTAGTACTATCGATTATTTTAAATTTTTGACAAACATTAAAATGTACTTTGGAACTAAAAATAGGCATTACTCACATAGTGATGGTTTAGTAAAAATTTGTATATGTCGTATAAGGCCCTTAAGTCCAACATTTCACTTTCCACCTCATTAATGAGTGAAAGCATTTTTTCATATCTTGCGATATCCATAGTTCATCAAATAATAAATGATTCTTAATCAGCATATATTGTGTTATAAATTGCCTTTGCCCAACAATGGCATATAGCATTATCCTGTTAAGCGATACTTCATTATTGTTTAAGAACTCAATTCCATGTATGTTGTTGTTGAAATATGCCTTGTTTACCTTTGTACAAATTTTGTCATTTTTGTAAATACTGAAACTTATTAACGATTCATTAATTCGACTAATATAAGCATTTGATCCATCTAATCGTGCCACACAAATTTGTGACTAGCCATACCATCTATACTAACTATTATCATTATATTATTATTTATCATAACTATACCATCAGTTTTTAAAAAAATCTTCTTGAAAAAACTTGCTTTCAAAAATCCTGCATTGCCAGTAATAGGGTTACTAATATATTTGATAACCATGTTTAATGCACATATAATAGAGGGTTGTTGGGGTTTGTTTGTTTTTTTGGTATAGGAGAAAAAGAGACGCCGTCCCCATCCTGGATTCGAACCAGGGTCCCTCCGTTTAGCCCGGAGTATCTTGACCACTAGGCGAACGAGAACGTGGAACAACGCGCTCTTTCTCCGTATGTAAAATATCATTACCCTTCTCAGGCTAGTATAATTGCCAAATAATAGTCCACACGCAAAGATACCGGAGGGAGTTTTTTGTGAATTTTTTCGTAAGGGATTTTTGCTTACTAATAAATTTGACCCCACGCTTACAGCTCATACTAGAGGGGTTTTTTTGATATAGGAGAAAAAAAGAGGCCGTCCCCATCCTAGATTCGAATGAGGGTCACTCAGTTGTAGTAATAGGGTTGTAAAATATAAAGAAATATGGACAGTTCGCCCTAACTATTCTTTGTGTAGCTCAATTCATATCGTGTAAAATTAATTTTGTATAGTTCAATTTATTTCAAAGGGCTACTTTTTGTATAGTTCAATTTATTTCAACGGGCTATTTTTTGTATAGTTCAATCTATAACAATACACAAATTATATTACTAAGCACTTACAAATAGATAGATCAATGACAACGTGACGGTTCATCACAAGAACATACTGTCCTTTTTTCGTGAGTAGTGTCTATCAATGCTAAGCCAAATGGCACAATGACCGAAACAAAGAACGAGATTGTTCGGTTATTATAAACGCATAAAATCGTTCTCTAATTCGCTGAATGAACGAATTAGAGAACGAATTAGATCAGTGGTTCCCAACTAAGTTGAAGCCACGAACCACTTTTTCACTTCAATTGTGCCCGCGGACCACTTTTCCACTTCAATTGTACCCGCGGACCACTTTGAAAAATTCTTACGAGTTGGCTTCAAGACCTTAATAAAAAAGGGAACTGGGTCTTTTTTGGGGAAAATGTGTTTGTACAATCTTTCTTTGGTAAAAAAAAAAAAAGAAATAAACAGAAAAAGAAATAATAAAATCTAATAATACAGTCAAACCTCGGTAAGACGAACACTTTTAAGATGAATTACTTTTAATACAAACCATTTTCTGAAGTTCCATCAGATTGTAAAATGCTACAAATATACCATCAATTTCATTTTTATATTTAATTTTAATATTTAAATTTTTGTAAGTGCTTTTTTTTTAAATAATGACCCGTCTCGCGGACCATTTGGGACTCCTTGGCGGACCACCAGTTAGGAACCACGGAATTAGAGTAACAGATGTATTGTCTACATCTATGGTTCTCAATTAGTTTTCATCGCGGACCACTTTGGATTTTCTTTTTTTTTTCGATCGGCAGCCCAAAAAATATATGTAAATGAAATCATCTTACACGCTACATGGAAATTAGCGTAACTAGGTGTATAGGGGTTTATTCCCTCCCTAAAAATTTCCTGATTCAATGAAATAGCATGGGGTAAAACTTTACCCCCCAATAAAAAAAAATTAGCGTCCTTGGACTGCCAGGTTAATTACGCCCATGTATATATATATATGGGTACTGGAATATTTCTAAAACTAGTGACGTAGGAAACAGAGGGGTAGCCAGGGGGAGGTTTTGGGGTTTGTAACCCTCCCCCTATCGCAATGAAATTTTGTATATTTAACATAGGAATATATGAGTTGTAGCTCTGTAACCCCTCCCATTAAGCCTATAACCCTCCTCTTATGAACTTTCTGTTTACGCCACTGGCAGGAAAGGGGGGCTCAAACCCATCCCATTGGGTATCAAACATTGCACATATAATAAATACTGCAATAGGTTTTTGGAGAAAAAAAGTGAATTTTGGAAGGAGAAAAAATTCAAGTGATCGAATATACTCACAAGCAGTCACTTGCAAGTTCGATCTAACAAAAATATTTTGCATTACTTTTCAATACATTTTATACCACAGGTCTTATACTTCTACTGTGTTTGAGCCTGCGTCCTTTTTGAAATTTTTGAATTGATATTCCACCTTGTGACACGAAAACAAACTTTTTTAAAGTCATACTTTAAAATTTATTTTTATTAGAATGAATGAACAAATGCGTTGAAGCCGAGGCTCAAGTGTTATTTAGTTAACTTTAAAAAGAAGTGAGCAAATTATACAACATATTGATGATATTATATTTAGTTACACGCGCGTCAAATCTCCGCTTGTAAAATCGACATTTTACTATTCAGTTTTATTTTTGACGCAGGTTCTTTTTTTCCAGTTTCTAATCTTTCGTAGCTGGGGCAGATTTTACCGTTTGCAGGCCGGATCCGCAGACCGCCTATTGAATATCACTGGTCTACGTCAAAGGACTTAAAGAAGCTCTTTCTAAAAAGAGAGCAAATATACTAAAGGAAACAACATTGAGCAACCGAACGAGGCAGAATCTATTCATTCGTGTTTGATGTTTGAATTCTTTTCATTTTCAAAGCTCATAGAAATTAGCTTGTTAATTCTTTATTTTCCCAAAAAAATCTTGAAATGTAGATTGTTTTTTGATAGTTCATACATCCAATAGAAGTTATTTTCATAAAAAAAAATTATGACTGTTGCGGGCTACGCCGTCGGGGGATTGACGTAAATACGTACGTTAATTTTTGTCAGTGTCTTTGAAAAAGGTTGGAATTTGGAAGAAGATTTGGAAATTTTTATCAGAAAAATGATCTTATTTTCAATTATACGTACTATCGCTGGTGTAAAATAATTTTGACAAACAGCGCATTTGTTAAATATTAGAAAATGCCAAATTACAGATAAATATGATGTGTATAAAATATATGGACTGTTTATTTCACTTGGAGTTATGAATAGTTACAAAGATCTGCTAATGAATTTAAACGATATTTTAACTGATATTTAAGTTCAATTTTTTATTTGGAATTGTTTATTGATTTGATTTTCTGATAAACATCAAAAGTAAAATTGTTGACGTTAAAAACATTTTTGTCGAAAAGGTAAAATAGTAGTTGCTGATGTTAAATGGTACTCTTACCGAAACGATAAAATAAGTAAAATTGCTGCTGTTAAAGTATGACTTTATTGAAAAATGAAAAGAAATGAAGTTGTTGAGAAAGGTTCAAAGCGTTTTAGATTGCAAAGAAAATAATACTCACGGCGTGATTATTAAGGAGAGATTTATAAATGTCGTATAGTGCCCTCAAACTTAGCATCTCATTTTCTACTTCTTCCATTTGGAAGCGCATGATTTCGTAACTGACGATATCCATCTTTCATCAAATTATGATTTTACTCATACTTTTATTATTAAAATTTGTTATTGACCAACAATGCTCTTTACTATTTGATTTGATTTTTTAACACCTATTGTTGAGGATGAATTTTTGATTTTTTATCACTTATTGTTGAGAATGAATTTTTGATTTCTAATACTATTAATTGTTACTATATTTAATTACTTCCATACTAGAATAAAATGCATATTTTTTTCAGCAATCAGAAACTGTTTATATATAGTTTATTATTTAAGAAACAATAGTTATTTTGGACATGAAAACATATAATTATTTTAATTATACTAAACGAAGTTATGTATCCATTTTATATAAATCGAACACTACGCAGATTAAATCAAACAACAATGTCAATCAATCAACGTTTATTGGCGTAGTGATACCAACGCCGATGGTATGGCGTGATTAGATGGTGAAACGTTCGAAAGAAAATAAATATTTCTGCCTTCGGTGGGACCTGAACCCACGACCTTCCACTTGCCGTTATATACGTTCGTAAAGAGATTATATATTGTCCTTCGTAGCTCAGTGGGTAGAGCCTCCGCCCGGCAAGTGGAAGGTCGTGGGTTCAGGTCCCACCGAAGGCAGAAATATTTATTTTCTTTCGAACGTTTCACCATCTAATCACGCCATACCATCGGCGTTGGTATCACTACGCCAATAAACGTTGATTGATTGACATTGTTGTTGATTAAACGAAGTTATGTTAAAAATAAAACAACATTATATTAAAAATAAACATCATTACATTAAAAATATACAATATTACATTAAAAATAAATACAATTATATTATATTACATTCATAATATATAGTTTACAAAAATAAATATATATTTTACATTATGTAGCAATCTTTTAACGTATTACCTTTCGTAATGAATAATGTTCTCTGAAAAAACTTTCAGTATTTTGGAGGGAGTGATTTTACAGTGATTACAAGATTAAACAAAATTACATCTCTCATTTTCCAGATTTTCTAGTAATTTGAGTAGTGAAAACGTTTGGTAGCTAAAACTACATTAATTTATTCATTTTTTTAATACTTATGATATTTTCATAAAATTTTATAATACTTTTTATACTACAAATTTTACTATAATTTAATTATTTTAATACTACTAATTTTATAATACTTTGATAATATGTTTGTGTTTTGTAATATTTCACTCCTTCTGGCCAGGGGCGGCCCGAGCATACCGCCATTGGGTGGGGAGGAACTGAAAATTTTCCAACTACCCGAAAGCGTTAGAAAGAGATATATATAGTAAACCTCCCTTAACAATATTTTTGTCTGGAAACGGATTTTCTCCCCCACCCCACCCCCACAGATCCAATGCTAAATTTACCTCCATTCAGAGACCTTGGGTTTATTGCAAAACGAATAACATCTATCAATAGAACAACTCAAAAAGTCTTTTTTTCACCGTCTTAATAAAATTCCACATGAGCCTCATTTGTAGCACGTAGAATGTTAAGACAATACTCGATCTTTATCCAAGTACGTTTCAGCAAGTTAAGATTGAGAGTAGCGGCTATTATTCTTTGCTTAAGTTCCTGCACGTTGTGTACCTTGTTTTGTACACCATGTCTTTTACGTAGCCCCATAAGAAAAAGTCTAATGGATCAATGTCCGGTGAACGTGGTGGCTATGGTATGGCACCATGCCTGCCAATCCAATGCCCTGAAAAATGATTATCCAACGATTCTCGCACTTGTATTGACCAATGTGGAAGCGCGCCATCTTGCTGGAAAAAAGTTTTGGCTGAAGTTGTTCTAGCGGTGGAAAACATAAATATCAAGCCTATCTAAATACGTGTTCCAACTAATAGCCTTTTCACTGAAAAAAAGACCCAATTACAAGATCGTGGTGAATTTCCCACCAAACATTCACCTCCTCGCTGCTTCATTCCATTTCACGGACAACGTGTGGGTTCTCCGAGACCCAAATTCTAACACTATGCCTATTTACCATTCCCGAAATATGGAACGTTGACTCATCAGAAAACATAACCTGCTTCGGAAAAATAGGGGTAAAGACTTTCTTATTCGCCAACATATAACAAGACATACCGCCACAAATGTGCAGATTTCTTCTATCTCCTAATTAGTGAATTTGTGATCAGTAAGATGGCAACGTTGCCTGGCATCGTATGTAAACGGTACGGTTCTGGTCGTAGTGGCAGATGTTTATTGAAATAGCTATTACTGAATTAAAATTTCTAACTGCGATAATTATTTGTGTAATTTAATTATATTATATAGAAGGAAGTGGTACTCAATTGAAAGGGTTGGAAACCACTTCCCCATCAGATCGCCTACAGCATTAAGTTCTAGAACTCTGCCCTTTTCTCTCTCCCACTTTGGTTGGGCTCGTAGATGGACCAACATCAATCCTGTCCGATTTCCTGAACCCGTAGAAAATTATCAAAACCCTCGTTTGAATGCTGTTACAAAATAATCTGACATTTCATAAAAACCTAGTGTTTTTACAAAACGTTGAAATTTTATAGAAATGTTTAGCTAATACCTACACTTCAGACTTTATACTTTAATGCTGATCAATCATATTAAAAAAAAACCGTTAAAATGCGGACTGAAAAACCGTTTTGCGGACAAAAAAAACCATTTGTATCGTTAAAAAAGAGCGTTTTGAAAAAGAGACTTTTTATGAAACCAATGATTTTATAATTATTTTACGGAAAATGTCCAGAGCATAAAAATTCAATACTTAGAGTATAGGTATTGAAGTTCGATATGTACTAGATATAGCATACTACTTTTTTCCTTTCAGATCATACAATGACATGAAAGATTGTATGATTGATACTATCTACAGCTGTTGTGACAACGAAATCGACGCAGAACATGTATTACAAGAAATGTTGGAACTTAGCGATAACTACCTTAGAAGTCTGTGTTCAAAGTTTCCATTTATACTCATTCGACATGCGATTTCCATTCATAGTTCATTTCTGGGAACGGCTGTGATCTCGATATTGACTATATTATATTACTACAAATCTGTATAACTTCAAGATAAACTTACGATGTACGATACATGTATTTTTAGCATTGTTAATTTTTATTCCATTGCGCTGGTCCTACTGCTATGTAAACTATGCTAACAATAATTTAAGATGCCAACTGTGCTAGTAGTTATATTGTATGCAAAGTGTGCCAGTAGTTATTTTGCGTGCAAAATATGTTAGCAATGATTCATCATGCAAATTATGCTAGCAATGATTTTCTATGTAAATTATGTTATCAATGATGATTAGCCATGTAATTTATGTTATCAATGATGATTAGCCATGTAATTTATGTTATCAATGATGATTAGCCATGTAAGTTGTAAGTTATGTCAGCAATGAGTTGCCATGTAAGTTATGCCGGCAATGAGTTGCCGCTTAAACTATGCTAGCAGTAATCTGCCATCTAAACTATGCTTGTTTTTTTTGTTTTGTTTTTTTGTAAACTATGACAGAAATGATTCGCCATGTAAGCTATGCTGCGAATGACACGTTATGTAAACTATGCTAGCAATAACTTGTCAAATAAATTACGTTGGCAATGATTTGCTGTGTAAACTATGCTAGCAATAATTTGCTGTGTAAACTATGCTAGCAAAGAATTTCTATGTCAAATATGCTAGCAAAGAATTGTGATGTCCAATATGCCAGAAATAACTTGTCATGTTGACTATGTTATCAATAATTCGCCATGTACTCCACTCTATCAAAGACTAATTGAAGAACTATCGTGACTAAGCTATCAAAAGTTTGCTATGTAAACTAAGCTTTCATACAATATTTATTACGTTTAAATCTGATAAGAAATAAATAGATTTGGTTTGATATTTGACCTCTTGTATCACATGATATACATTACCGTGCTTGGTTATATGAACACGCTGTTACCGGAATAGAATTTCGCCTTAATTTGTTCCGATAATAACCACCCGTAAATATTATGTAAATATGCTGTGAAAATGTTTCCAAGATTATGCAAAGCCTTTATTCTCACGTCGCAAACGTATCGAACTGAATGATAATTTACTTCACATTACTGCGATAATCTCTAATTTCTATAGAACATCAACTTCTTATATTCGTTCTACGCTTTATTTTTTGTTATCACGTTAATGATTTACAGCCAATTTTTGCGGAAACGATTGATATTTTTGAAAATTTTTAATCAAAGGATTATTGCATGTTAAAGAATAAATACTGTAGTATTCTAAACATACTGAAGTATACTGTCCTGTTATAAAGCATACTATAATGTTATAGGGCATACTGAGAAGCATGTTGTTCATAAGCATAATGTTCTAAAGCATATTATTATGTTCTAAACATATTATAGCGTTCTAAAGCATACTATAATTTTCTACAGTATACTATAATGTTCTAAAGCATAATTTAGTGTTCTAAAGCATATTATAGTGTTTTAAAGCATACTATAGTGTTCTAAAGTATTATAATATGCTAAAGCATACTATAGTGTTCTAAAGCATACTATAGTGTTAAATATGTCCGTATCCATAGGGGGAATCTTACTGACCGGTTCCCCCCCCCCAAAAAAAAAACTAAATTTTTAATGGGATTTGGCTACGGCCTTGCATGCTATGATTGTATCGATAAAAGCTGAAAAATTTTTCTACCCGCTCCCCCGAAATTAAACCCTGGCTAAGGTTTTGGTGTGAAAGCAGTTCTATAGTTGGTGGTTTTAGTCGAAAATTTTTTGATAAAAAATGCACTTGTTAAACGATTATCAGCAAATGGCAAATTACAGATAAATATGATGTCTATGAAATATGCATTGTTTTTCGCTAAGATTTAAAAGAAGTTATGGTAATTCAACAATGAATTTAAACGACACTTTCACTGACATTTATCAGCCAATTAGCTAGAATTGCCTATTCAAAAACTTTACTGATGGCCAAACATTGAAGCCTTTTTTAACACATAGAGATTTCACGGTAGTAATTATTGATTGAGGTTCTGATTGATTTACATTGTATTAATTAAAATTGATTTATGCTGATCAAGATTGATTTGTACTGATTAAGATTGATTTGTACTGATTAAGATTCTGATTAAGGTTACGTTAATTAAGGTTCTAATTAAGATTACGTTAATTAAGATTATGATTAAGGTTATGTTGATTAAGACTCTGATTAATATTGTGCTTATTAAGATTCTGATTAAGATTCTAATTGATTAAAATTATAGATTGGGGCTGTGGTTGATTAAAATTATTGATTGAAATTCTGACTAGAATTAGGTTAAGTTTATTCTTATTAGGGTTTTGATTGCTTAAAATTATTTATTAAAATTCTGATTGATTAAAATTATTAAGGTTACGTTAATTCTGATTGACTAAGATTGCTGATTAAGACTTTTGACTAAAATTATTGATTAATATTATTACCATTTTTTCATATTCGATGTTTGAACAACTTTTTGAATGAGTTTAATAAATTTCCTCCGAAAGATAAACATGTAGAAGATAAAAATAACGATTTATTTAGTAGCAAGGCATACAGTGCAAATATGTGTTTCTTTTATTGGGAAGAATCTTTGCTTAGAGAAAAAATAATTAATAGCAACCCTCCAAGACTTCCCTCTCTTTAAAGTAGCCCCTTGTGGTGAATATATTAGTATAAAGTTAATTAGGCTAGTTTGACGTCAGTAGCTACATAGTCATTATTGCATAGTAAGCATGACATCGGTAAACTCGAGTCGGGCGGTCAAGTCCAGTGTGGGACATGGTCGGCTTTCTTTAATCAGACTACGTTGCTAGCCCATGAAATGATTTTAATTTAAAACTGCGAAAACCTTCCCCACCTAAAAAAAACTAACATTATAATTTAATCACAGATAATATCTTTCAGTAAAATTTGTTCCTAAAGCCATCTTTTATATATAAGTACTCTTAATTAAGAAAGTCTTTGAAAGATAATTAGAAAATGAATATTCTTTTGACACAAACGCTATGCAAGCATGAATATCTTTTAGACTAGTATACATAGCGCTTATGGAAAGGTACCAATTGAACGTTATGAGCAATTTATTTTTAATATTCCTCTCAAAAGAATATACCTTTTCCTTACGAATACGAATTTAGGTTCTTTCTATGTTTCTGGAATTAAAGATCTTATATATACAGTACAAGAAAGAAAGAAAAACACAATAACAAGTAGCAAAATTAATTTTATTTGAAAAATATCTCATTTTCACAGACTTCAATTTTACTCAACATTTTAATTTATAACGAAGTCTTCAATGCATTGCGTTAGGTTAAACTGTTCCAATTATGGATGTCTAATTGCTATGTATGGAATAATATAAATACGTGCAGAAATAAAATTCAATGTCGCCAAAGTATTTATCATTAGCGAGTGAAATTTGTTCGCGAGTTCATATTTGTCTAGAAGCCAAAATTTGTAAAGAATCTAGTGGAAAATAGCAAACTATGTCGAGCTAAAAATGGTGTTCTAATTTAATATTTCAAGATCTATAAAACAAAAGTAAATACACGAATGGTATTATAAGACATTATCGAAAAATGACATGATTCAATTGATTCCTGTTGCCATTGTTGTATTCCTTAAACATATTCATTCTTTCTATCAATTTTTTAATATATTTATCATCGTATTCTTTTGACATCCGGCTTTATTAGGTGTTTCCTTACAAAACACAGTTTAAATATTTTGGGATATAGTTGGGTTATTAGATCAATTTTATGTAACATATTGCCAGTTTCATCTGTGTCAATCAAAATATTTCGGAAAATTTTCACTATGTCCTTCCTCCCTTTGGATCTATTTTCATAAGGTTTTACATAGTGCATTTTTTTCCCGATTTTTTCAATTTTTCTTTTAGGTTTTTCAAATTTTGAAGTTTACGTAGTTCATCGCAACCATTTACATCTCTCAATTTGCACAGGCTGCAAATCAATAAGTCTGCGGATTAATAAATTCACCACACACATCTTTAAAACAATATTAAAAGATGATTTTTCTCAAGCACAGAACTGTTTTGTTGCCATACCAATCTTCACATCAAAAGAAATAGAATATATATTGAAAATTAGTTCGTAAGCTGCTTCTATATACGATCCGGGTGTATTTCCATTTGGATTAGGGTTTATGTTGCTTTGTCAATGAATGTGGTTGAAGCTTCAAATACTGGCTCTGATTACTACACTCTGAAGTTGGCTGGAAAATTCGAACCCATCTTATAGTCTTAGCAGAGGCTTGTTAAGCTTCTTGTCTTGGTAGAGACTTTTGGTAATCTTATATTCTCGGTAGAGACTTGGTAATCTTTTTTTCTTGGTAGTCTTCCAGAAAGCGTGTAGTAATAAAGTAGATCCTCTATTATACAAATAAATTTAGATTGAGCCAAAATCGGAAAACTAAAATTTTCGGATAATAGAAAATTCATTCCTTCATTCACAGGCCCCGCACCAATCGTAGCATCATAGTGATAATCAGAAGCATACGTTTTTATAATGGGTAAACAAACAGGAATATTGATATTTTTAAAATAAGCAAAATTTACTGAGTTTTTGCCTTGAAATTATTTAAAATATTTCACACCCGTTTGAAATGAAATGTTGTTTAAGCATGTAAATATGTACATATATAATTACATGCCTCCAGTTTCCTTTATTTCTCTTTATCAGCCCATTCTTTTACTATGCTGTGGTTTCTCATGCTAAAATACTTTAGTTTTTCTTTACCTTTTCTATCTCACATTTGCCTTCATTTTTATTAGAAATATATATAAGAAAAAGATACATTCTATCCTTACTTTCGTTACCACTCTTCTCTTCTTTTTCATTCATCATCATTCAAAATCATTCATTTCATTCTAACTGAACCTTTTTTCGGTTTCTTGAAATAACTATTTTCTTTATGTCTTTTGTCTTTACAATACCTTCTTCATTCTCACAAGTCCGTCATCGAGAGGATAATTCTATGATGAAATGTGGGTACGAAATGTATGAATCATCTTTGGAATTTTATAATACATTTCATCCTAATGAATGTTGCTAACTAAGTTGTTCGATCTATAACCAAATGTATAAATCGAAGGTTAGATTTCTGTTTGGCGTGGATTGCTTCTATTTTCCAACCAATATAATCATGGAGGGCTGAAAAAGAATCGTCATGTAATGACAAAGAAAGAAAGCGAAACAAAATATGTTGGAGAAGAGAATAAATTTCTGTACTGAAGCATTGTTTGTTCTTTCTGTAAGTAAAGTTAGGATTCAGCTTCTTGTGATATTTCCGTAGAATTATTCGAATGCTTAAAGATCGTCAAAATAGTTCGGACACGCAATCTTAAGTCATCATTGAAGACGCCATATTTAGGCCAGGTGTTTGACAGATGAGCAGAGTTTACTTTGCATCCATATTTCAGTTTTTTCATCCATAAATTATGGATAAGCGGAACTTCTGGTGACTCATCTGCAGAAATTGAGAGCCAGAGATCAGTTTTTGGCTTGACTGATCCTACTTGACTGTGGGAGCAGGAAAATTATCGTCATCTTTTTTTTATATTTGCTTTTGCGTTTTGAGCCTTTTTTTTCGTTGAGAATCGAGATGTTACAGCTTTTTTATTCATGAATTTCATCCGTGGGGTCGCTGCTGTTTCTGATTTTCTTTCTCAGTGTATTCTTCCACGCGGAATTGGCGCATGCATTGGCATCATTCCATGATTTTTACTTGCTCCTACTTGAAGGATTTGTCCTCCGTAGGCAGGGTTTCGGTTCCATCATGATCTCAAATATTATAATGAGTCGATGGTGTACAAGGAGCGTTAGAAGACTTTCTTCAGAAAAACCAAGTTTATTGCGGTATGCTGATATTGTGCCGATCTAACACCTGGATAAGATCGTCAGTTGAAAACTGAAATTACAGGATATGTCTATCACACACTGTAATACGCCTCGCACACCCTGTAATACGTCTCGCACATGCTACTTTATACTATATACACGGGTAAGACTGGTTTAAATATACGCCAAGGGAAATATTTTCTCCTTGTGAGTTTAACAGTGGTTTGTTTAATAAAGAAATATTTGCTGTCTTTTATTGAAACTAATGAATTTTTTTGCCTTTTCCAACACCAAAATTCTCAAAATAGGAATTATGAACTACGGCAATTATAAAAAAATCGAATCAGAATGATTTATTTCCCTTGACATGTTCATCTAGTCCAATGTCCCCTTCTTCCATTTGAGTTTTTGTTTTCTTTACTGCTGTTCAAGCACACCCACTTTATCATCCTTTTTATATAGTTTTTCGCCAAAATCTTCTTTCTTGTCTGTAATTTCCGTATCTTTCTTTCACTTTTTACTGGGTTCCTTTTTTTCCTTTTACCTTTTTCTGTTTCATTACTTTCCATTTTCTTTTACCTTCTTTTCATCTCATCACATTTTTTTCCTATGTTTGTCAGCATTGGCATAATTTCTCTCTCTCCTTTTCACTCACTCCTCCTCTCTCCTTTTTATCTCTTTATTCACACTAGTTGCTGTAGTAAGTATCCCGTATTTACTTTTTATATGCTTCAATATATCCAAATCATCATTTAACTCAGTTCTTGTTTACTCAATGCATATTCTTCTAAATCAACTTCTTTATGGAAAAAGCCTGATTCACAAACCTGCAGGAACTATCATGCTCCTATGTTTACGAATCTGGAAGTTGCAAATTTAAAAAACAAATAAATTATGAAGTGGTATTATCGAAGATTGTCCTTTGGAGTGGAATTTAGCAAAATGAGAATGTTTATATAATATTTAGAGCACATTGACGGTTGTAAAAGAGGGAATAGATGTCAGTCGGTTTTGAAATTTTAAAGACATCGTTTAGTAGGGCATAAACTTCTGGTCCAGGGGCAGTGGTTGTTCATTTCCGTCCATATTAACCCTGTGGCAGATTTTGAACCACCACACGTAGTTAGTGGCGGTTAAATGGTGGATAACATAGAATCAGTTTCAAACTAATCTTATAGGCTTGCATTGACTTTATTATGATAATATGCAAACCCCTTCATTTTTTATAAATTCTTTAAAAATATTTTTAATTTCTCAATTTCTTTGGTTCTAAAATATTTACACTTTTTTTTACGAGGTTTAAAATTTCTTTAACCTGTTTAAATTCACGAGTATTCCGTTCGGGGATATTATTGATGGATGATATTATTGACATTCAAGTTTTTAGATCAACTTAGAGCAGTGTTCCTCGAATTTTGATCACTCACGGATCATTTTAAGCATTCCTTTATTTATCGCGGATCAATGGGAAGGGAAGTTCTCCCCCCTCATTGAAAATATTTTGCCTGAAATTGAGGTTGTCAGCTATGGTTAATAATATTACCCCCTACTTAGCCACCGTCAGAATAATCTCCTACCCCTCCCCCACTTTTCAAGGAAAGACGCAACCAATATACCCCTCAATTTATATGATTCATTGGCAGGCTCATATACGATACATTATGTATTTAAGACCTCTGACAGGGGAGATTTATTCATCCCTTGAAATATAATGTTTAGTAATGTAAACAACCTTTGTGGTAAATTTTAAACTTTTTAATTTTTTTTACTTTAAAAAAGCATGAACTTTTGGCAGAAAATCTAAAATTTCCGACCATGTCCTTAAAATATGGGTTGGTTGCTAAAGCCACGTGAAACAAAATCAGTTTTCGAATAACGCTATTTGATAAATAGAGTATGAGATATGATCCTATTTTTTTCAAATTTACAGCGAAAATGACATTATTAATTTAATTAAATAATAATAAGCAATTTAAACAGCATGGGTGTATTCGCAGGATTCAAACCTTTCACGAAACATGGAAAGCTAAGGTTTATAACAAAGAATATTTATGAGAAATTTCTTAAATCTCACCCGAATCTAAATTCTAGCTACGCCGGAAATTTCTAGTTCATTTTTTTTTCTGAAATTTGGTGATGATCCTGAGAACCATTTGATAAGCCGTCATGGACCACACTTTGAGGAACACTGACCTAGAGCTTCTTGTGTACTGAAGAAATATATTCTTTCTTTTTTTTTATGTACAGAAGTTCAATTCTGAACAGGGTTCCTTCGTTGTAGAAATTTTACGTATAGAAGAAAATTATATTTCTCTACTATACTCTCTTTTGACCTAAAAAACCTGGGTGTCAAAAAATACCATCCTTCAATCCTCCACAAAAAATACAAAAAAAATTTTAAAGAAAGATGCTCCGGTAACTTTTTGTATTGACCATTTGGTAGTTGCGCTGACGTTGATGAGGTAATAAAATCTCTTAGAAATAATGCCATCACTGAAATACCTTCATTGTTATTTGAAGTGTTTTTAAACAAAATTTGGTAACATTTCGCCAGACGGTTCTCTCAGTAGAAGTTTATGAATAAGCATACTTACATGTAGTTTAACCTGTACTCTTATTAAAATATATTATGGAAATAATTAGTTTATGCAGAAGTTAGTTCAAGCAAAATCATTTTATTAAGCAGCTGTTTCCTGTTGTTGATTCAAAACAGCTTTAAATTACAACTTTCTTTCCAAATCAAAATTTATAAAATCTCGAAGTAAAAAACGAGTTTAGGGATTTTAAGCAAGTAATTACTATAAATAAATAAAAGTAATCTATAAAAGGGATAAAAAATTGAAAACTATAGGAAACTTTAAAAGTACATAGAGCAGTGTTTCTCAAAGTTTGGTCCACGACAGATTATCAAATGGACCGCAGGATCATCACCAAATTTCGGAAAGAAAATGAACTAGAAATTTCCGGCGTAGCTAGAATTTAGGTTCGTGCGAGATTTAAGGAATTTCTCATAAATATTACTTGTTATAAACCTTACCTTACGGCGTTTCGTGAAAGATTTGAATCCTCTAAATACACCCTTGCTGTCTACATTGCTTATTATTATTTAATTAAATTAATGATGTCATTTTCATTGTAAATTTGACAAAATAAGATCGTAACTCATTCTCTTTATCAAATAGCATTACTCTAAAAATTATTTTGTTCCAGGTGGGTTTGACAACCAACCCATATTTTTTTAAGAACTTGATCGGAGATTTTAGAGATTTTCTGCCAAAAGCTAGTGTTTTTTTAAAGTAAAAAACTAAAAATGTTTAAAAATTACCACAAAGGATGTTTACATTACTAAATATTATATTCCAAGGGATGAATAAATCTCCCCTGCCGTAGCTCTTATATACATAATATATCGTATATAAGCCTGCCAATGAATCATATAAATTAAGGAATATTTTGGTTACATCTTTCCTTGGGAAGGGGGATCAGTATGACGGTCGCTAAATAGGGCCTAATATTATAAACCATAGCTGATAACCTCAATTTTGGTCAATATAATTTTTTTAATGAGGGGAGAGAACTTCCCCCCTTCCCCGATGGTCCGTAATAAATAAAGGGGTGCTTATAGTTGTCTCTGAGTGACCAAAGTTTGAGAAACACTGCATTAGAGGGCTGAAAAATTAAAAAATACTAAAATTGTTTCAAATAGTCGCAAAGGTTAAAACCTGTAGTTTGTTTAAAAAAAATGAAAAAATGAAAAAATTAGCGTAAAAAATTAAAAATAAAAGATTTTAAAAATTTAAAAATCTTAAAACAATTTTTAAAAACTCGGACCAACCACCGCATGATTTCATAATGACATGACGTTCACTAAATGATTTTGCTTAAAAACACAATTCTATGTTATCTACCAGTTAACCATTACTATCTATCCGAGTGACGGCTTAAAATTTCCTATAGAAGTATTATGGCCAGAAGTTGATTTCCACTGCCCTGAAACCAGTTTTTATACCCTATTTGCGATCTTTCGATAAAATCTATGGTATGTCATGGCTATTATGTCTATGGCTACTATGAAGGCTTAATGTTTGTTTCTATGGCAGGGAATACAGCAGAGAGAAGAAAACGCCTGTGACAATCTATTCCATAGTCTTCTCGTTTTGGTTGGCTTTTTCACAGGTCGTTCTTTCTTCTTCTGCTTATTTTTTTCTTGAGCTTCTGTTTTGATGATATTCGAAGAATGCCTATTGTCGTTTTTGGTGACCGGTTTTGCATTTGAAAGGATTGGACTATTGTTATTCGTTGAGTCTGTTGGTGCTGTGAAGGTATTCTAAAAAATACAAAATATTTAAAGAGAAAGTACAATATTATTTATTAAAATATACTTTGTAAATTAATTTATAAAAATACTTTATAAATCGATTTATAAAAGTAATCTGTAAATTAATACATAAAAATACGCTGTAAATTGAGTTATAAAAATGCTTTATAAATTAATTTATAAAAATACTTTGTAAATTGGTTTATAAAAATACTTTGTGAATTGATTTATAAAAATACTTTGTAAATTAATTTATAAAAATATTTTGTAGATTAATTTGTGAAAATACCTTTTAAATTAATTTGTAAAAATACTTTTTAAATTAATTTATGAAAATAGTTTTTAAATTAATTTATAAAAATACTTTATAAATTTGTGAAAGTATTTTGTAAATCGAAAGAGCTTATAGGTTTTCTGTGAAACAAAATATTTGCCTGTTCTTAGCACAGTAATATGAAGTATATTTGTTAAATTATTTCTGCTGTTCTTGAATCGCCCGATAATTCTTGTTTGGAGTTTACCAGCCTGTCATTTAACTCAAAAAAAATGTTTTGTAAGCATAGAATTCGCGTCGTTTCTAATGAGTGGGAAGTGGTCCGTAAATGGGATTAATGAATAAAATTAAGTTTCAATATCCAATCAAATCCCTATATTCATATGTATACAAAACTGCATCTCAATGGGGGTCATAACCCTCCTGAATATCTCCTTTGCGTACGCCAGTGCAGCCAACGCAGGAAAATGTCAAGCATCTTTACGGTACTACTAGTAATCGAATCGAAATTTTAAGAACGAGAGCAACTAACGTTATTTTCATACTATCGTAGAACTTACGCTGTGCCAATAAAGGTCTTCCTTAAGACGAATTTTAAGTGACGAGAGTTTAATATTCGGAGGTTCATCCTAATATTATATTGTTTTATGCAAAAAGCTAATCATCAGATAGATGCAAACCCAATGAGGCTCATACACAACTTGACTTCAACTGGTATTTTGTTTTCATCATAATATAATAATAATTATAATAAACCCAGATTTTGTGCAGCAAGCATCCTTTTTCCTTATTATATAATTTTAAATATCGGAATAAGTCGATGATGTACGAGAAGTCCACCAGAAGGAGTTTCAGGTATGAGAGTAAGCTTAGCACGACACTTAGATGCTATCCCAGTACAGGACACATACACTTTCTTCGAATTACTATGGATTACTTCTGAATATAACAGTTCACGCGGAATCTACTTATGTGCAATGCATTGCAGTTAGCAAATTACCCATGATGAATAGGCGATAGTTGATGATGGCAATAATGATGACAGCAGTACTTAGACACAAAAGAGCAACCAGGAAGCATACTCACCAAAAGTGCGGAATATTGAGCTCTGCTGTTGAGGTATCTATTATGGGCAAGTTTTAGATGTTTGATTTGAGTAGGCTTGAAGGTATAATCTCGGGTACAACTATGGCATTCTGATATTGTCATGGATGAGTTTGAAGCTGATGTAAGTTGAAAGGGGGCTGAGCAGAGGCGGCAAGATGGTCTATTGTATGTTCTTTTGTTGCGAAGAGCCGGGCTATTGTCAGGGGTGATGTATGGATTGGGACATATATTTAAGGAAGCTTCTGAATCTGAATCTGACCAGTCTTTTGGGGGTAGTACGTGCTGGAGGTATATCTAAAAAATTAAACAAAATGAGTATTATATTTTGTTCTAATTTTCACAAATAATGCAGTTTATTTTTTGACTCCGGAAAAAAAAAACTATTGAATAATAGCAACCAAAAGTATTTTACGACTTTTGATAAGGTATATTATAATTCATAATTTATACTAAATTATAATACTGTATATAATTAATATACATATATGTATATACAATTTATTAGATGCATTACATGAAAATAATAATATATATAATTAATGATAATCATTCAATATTATAGTACTTGATTTCTTTAGGTTCAATATCCGAGATATACAGAGAGATTTAAAAATTTTAGAAATTTCAAAGATTTTAAACTGCAGGTTCCTCCCATGAAAAGTACAAAAATTATTTATTGATAATTAATATTAGGTTCATAATAATTATAATAGGGTTCGTTAAATAATGAAATGAATATACTAATAAAGAAATGCAATATGGTTATCCTAATAGGTATGTGGTTTATTTTAGTCGATCAATCTATATTCACTAAAAGTTATAGACGCGTATGCGAGCTTCTTTAGATTATTTATTTTTTATAACGATATAAAAAATTATGGGGATTTAGTAATGAATATGCATGGCATTTTAATAGATATTAAAGATACAAAATGGTTTCTTTTATTTAGTACTGTCGATTATTTAAATTTTTGGCAAACATTGAAATGTACTTTGGAACTAAAAATAGGCATTACTCACATAGTGATGGTTTAGTAAAGATTTGTATATGTCGTATAAGGCCCTTAAATCCAACATTTCACTTTCCAGCTCATTAATGAGAGAAAGCGTTTTTTCATATCTTACGATATCCATAGTTTATCAAATAATAAATGATTCTTAATCAGTATATATTGTGCTAAAAATTGCCTTTGCCCAACAATGGCATTTAACATTATGCTATCAAGCAATGCTTCATTATTGTTTAAGGACTCAATTCCATGTATATTGTTGTTGAAATATGGCTTGTTTTCCTTTGTACAAAATTTGTCGTTTTTGCAAATACAAAAACTTAACGTATTAATGCAACAAATACAAGCATTCGATCCATATAATCGTGCCACATAAATTTGTGACTAGCTATATCATCTACACTAACAATTATTATTATTTATCATAACTATACCATCAGCATTTATAAAATCTTTCTGAAAAAACTTGCTTTCAAAAATCCTGCATTACCAATAATAGGCTTACTAATATATTTGACATTCACGTTTAATACACATATAATAAAGCTCTTTTGATATAGGAGAAAAGGAGACGCCGTCCTCATCCTGGACTCGAACCAGGGTCCCTCCGTTGAGCCCGGAGTGTTTTGACCGCTAGACGAACGAGGACATGAAACAACGCTCTCTTTCTCCGTATGTAAGATATTATTACCCTTCTCAGGGATAACACAATTGCCAAATAATTGTCAACACACAAAGCCACCGAGGCGAGTTTTTTGTGAGTTTTTTCGTAAGGGATTTTTGACTACTAATAAATTTGACACCAAGCTTAAAGCTCATACTAGAGGGGGTTTTTTGGTATAGGAGAAAAAGAGACGCCGTCCTCATCCTGGATTCGAACCAAGGTCCCTCTGTTGTAGTAATAGGGTTGCAAAATGTAAAGAAATATAGACAGTTCGCACTAACTATTTTCTGTATGGGTCAATTCACATTGTGTGAAATTAATTTTGTATAGTTCAGTCTATTTCAAAGGGCTATTTTTTGTATAGTTCAATCTATAAAAATACACAAATTATATTACCAAGCACTTACAAAGAGATAGATCAATGACAACGTGACGGTTCATCACAAGAACACACTGTCCTTTTTTCGTGAGTAGTGCCTGTCCGTCATGTGCCAAATCGCACAATGACTGAAGCAAAGAGCGAGATTGTTCGGTTATTATAAACTGACAAAATCATTCTCTAATTCGCTGAATAAACGAATTAGAGCAGTGGTTCCCAACTCAATTTAAGCCGCGGACCACTTTTTTACTTCAATTGTTCCCGCGGACTACTTTTTCACTTCAAATGCGCCGGAGGACCACTTTGAAAAATTCTCATGAGTTGACTGTAAGACATTAATAAACAAGAGAGTCCGGGTCTTTTTTGGGGGAAATGTGTTTGTACAATCGTTCTTTAGTAAAAATAAATAAATAAACAGAAAAAGAAATAATAAAATCTAATAATAATACAATCAAACCTCGTTAAGACGAACACGCTTAAAACGAATTATTTTTAATACAAATCCTCTTCTATGTGTTTGTATAATCGTTCTTTGGAAAAAAAATAAACACAAAAAAAAGAAATAATAAAATCTAACGAGAATACGGTCAAACCTCGTTAAGATGAACACGCTTAAGACGAATTACTTTTAATACGAACCGTTTTATGAAATTCCGTCAGATTGTAAAATACTACAAATATGCAATCAATTTCATTTTTATAATTAATTTTAATATTTAATAATTTTTATAAGTTTTTTACTTTCTTTTAAATAATGACCCATCTTGCGGACAACTAGGGACTCATTCGCGGACCACTTTGAATTTTTTTTTCAATCGGTGGGCCAAAAAATATAAAATTGAAATTATCTTACGCGCTACATGAAAATTAGCGTAACTAGGAGTATAGTGGTTTATTCTCTCCCTACAAATTTTCTGATTCAATGAAATAGCATGGGGTAAAACTTTAGCCCCCACTAGAAAAAAATTAGCGTCCTTGGACTGCGAGGTTAGTTACGCCCATGTATATATATATATATATATGGGTACTGGAATATTTCTAAAACTAGTGACGTAGGAAACTGAGGGGTAGCCAGGGGGAGGTTTTGTGGGTTGTAACCCCCCATCGCAATGAAATTTTGTATATTTAACATAGGAATATATGAGTTGTATCTCTGTAACCCCTCCCATTAAGCCTATAACCCTCCCCTCTTATGAACTCTCTATCTACGCCACTGGCAGGAAAGGGGGGCTCAAACCCATCCCATTGGGTATCAAACATTGCACATATAATAAATACTGCAATAGGTTTTTGGAGAAAAAAAGTGAATTTTGGAAGGAGAAAAAATTCAAGTGATCGAATATACTCACAAGCAGTCACTTGCAAGTTCGATCTAACAAAAATATTTTGCATTACTTTTCAATACATTTTATACCACAGGTCTTATACTTCTACTGTGTTTGAGCCTGCGTCCTTTTTGAAATTTTTGAATTGATATTCCACCTTGTGACACGAAAACAAACTTTTTTAAAGTCATACTTTAAAATTTATTTTTATTAGAATGAATGAACAAATGCGTTGAAGCCGAGGCTCAAGTGTTATTTAGTTAACTTTAAAAAGAAGTGAGCAAATTATACAACATATTGATGATATTATATTTAGTTACACGCGCGTCAAATCTCCGCTTGTAAAATCGACATTTTACTATTCAGTTTTATTTTTGACGCAGGTTCTTTTTTTCCAGTTTCTAATCTTTCGTAGCTGGGGCAGATTTTACCGTTTGCAGGCCGGATCCGCAGACCGCCTATTGAATATCACTGGTCTACGTCAAAGGACTTAAAGAAGCTCTTTCTAAAAAGAGAGCAAATATACTAAAGGAAACAACATTGAGCAACCGAACGAGGCAGAATCTATTCATTCGTGTTTGATGTTTGAATTCTTTTCATTTTCAAAGCTCATAGAAATTAGCTTGTTAATTCTTTATTTTCCCAAAAAAATCTTGAAATGTAGATTGTTTTTTGATAGTTCATACATCCAATAGAAGTTATTTTCATAAAAAAAAATTATGACTGTTGCGGGCTACGCCGTCGGGGGATTGACGTAAATACGTACGTTAATTTTTGTCAGTGTCTTTGAAAAAGGTTGGAATTTGGAAGAAGATTTGGAAATTTTTATCAGAAAAATGATCTTATTTTCAATTATACGTACTATCGCTGGTGTAAAATAATTTTGACAAACAGCGCATTTGTTAAATATTAGAAAATGCCAAATTACAGATAAATATGATGTGTATAAAATATATGGACTGTTTATTTCACTTGGAGTTATGAATAGTTACAAAGATCTGCTAATGAATTTAAACGATATTTTAACTGATATTTAAGTTCAATTTTTTATTTGGAATTGTTTATTGATTTGATTTTCTGATAAACATCAAAAGTAAAATTGTTGACGTTAAAAACATTTTTGTCGAAAAGGTAAAATAGTAGTTGCTGATGTTAAATGGTACTCTTACCGAAACGATAAAATAAGTAAAATTGCTGCTGTTAAAGTATGACTTTATTGAAAAATGAAAAGAAATGAAGTTGTTGAGAAAGGTTCAAAGCGTTTTAGATTGCAAAGAAAATAATACTCACGGCGTGATTATTAAGGAGAGATTTATAAATGTCGTATAGTGCCCTCAAACTTAGCATCTCATTTTCTACTTCTTCCATTTGGAAGCGCATGATTTCGTAACTGACGATATCCATCTTTCATCAAATTATGATTTTACTCATACTTTTATTATTAAAATTTGTTATTGACCAACAATGCTCTTTACTATTTGATTTGATTTTTTAACACCTATTGTTGAGGATGAATTTTTGATTTTTTATCACTTATTGTTGAGAATGAATTTTTGATTTCTAATACTATTAATTGTTACTATATTTAATTACTTCCATACTAGAATAAAATGCATATTTTTTTCAGCAATCAGAAACTGTTTATATATAGTTTATTATTTAAGAAACAATAGTTATTTTGGACATGAAAACATATAATTATTTTAATTATACTAAACGAAGTTATGTTAAAAATAAAACAACATTATATTAAAAATAAACATCATTACATTAAAAATATACAATATTACATTAAAAATAAATACAATTATATTATATTACATTCATAATATATAGTTTACAAAAATAAATATATATTTTACATTATGTAGCAATCTTTTAACGTATTACCTTTCGTAATGAATAATGTTCTCTGAAAAAACTTTCAGTATTTTGGAGGGAGTGATTTTACAGTGATTACAAGATTAAACAAAATTACATCTCTCATTTTCCAGATTTTCTAGTAATTTGAGTAGTGAAAACGTTTGGTAGCTAAAACTACATTAATTTATTCATTTTTTTAATACTTATGATATTTTCATAAAATTTTATAATACTTTTTATACTACAAATTTTACTATAATTTAATTATTTTAATACTACTAATTTTATAATACTTTGATAATATGTTTGTGTTTTGTAATATTTCACTCCTTCTGGCCAGGGGCGGCCCGAGCATACCGCCATTGGGTGGGGAGGAACTGAAAATTTTCCAACTACCCGAAAGCGTTAGAAAGAGATATATATAGTAAACCTCCCTTAACAATATTTTTGTCTGGAAACGGATTTTCTCCCCCACCCCACCCCCACAGATCCAATGCTAAATTTACCTCCATTCAGAGACCTTGGGTTTATTGCAAAACGAATAACATCTATCAATAGAACAACTCAAAAAGTCTTTTTTTCACCGTCTTGATAAAGTTCCACATGGGCCCCATTTGTAGCACGTAGAATGTTAAGACAATACTCGATCTTTATCCAAGTACGTTTCAGCAAGTTAAGATTGAGAGTAGCGGCTATTATTCTTTGCTTAAGTTCCTGCACGTTGTGTAACTTCGTTTTGTATACCATGTTTTTTTAAGTAGCCCCATAAGAAAAAGTGTAATGGATCAATGTCCGGTGAACGTGGTGGCTATGGTATGGCACCATGCCTGCCAATCCAATGCCCTGAAAAATGATTATCCAACGATTCTCGCACTTGTATTGACCAATGTGGAAGCGCGCCATCTTGCTGGAAAAAAGTTTTGGCTGAAGTTGTTCTAGCGGTGGAAAACATAAATATCAAGCCTATCTAAATACGTGTTCCAACTAATAGCCTTTTCACTGAAAAAAAGACCCAATTACAAGATCGTGGTGAATTTCCCACCAAACATTCACCTCCTCGCTGCTCCGTTCTATTTCACGTACAAAGTGTGGGTTCTCCTAGCCCAAAATTCTAACACTATGCCTATTTGCCATTCCCGAAATATGGAACTGACTCATCAGAAAACATAACCTGCTTCGGAAAAATAGGGGTAAAGACTTTCTGATTCGCCCACATATAACAAGACATACCGCCACAAATGTGCAGATTTCTTCTATCTCCTAATTACCGAATTTGTGATCAGTAAGATGGCAACGTTGCCTGGCATCGTATGTAAACGGTACGGTTCTGGTGGTAGTGGCAGATGTTTATTGAAATAGCTATTACTGAATTAAAATTTCTAACTGCGATAATTATTTGTGTAATTTAATTATATTATATAGAAGGAAGTGGTACTCCATTGAAAGGATTGGAAACCACTTCCCCATCAGATCGCCTACAGCATTAAGTTCTAGAACTCTACCCTATTCTCTCGCCCACTTTGGTTGGGCTCGTAGACGGACCAACACCAACCCTTGTCCGATTTCCCGAACCCGTAGAAAATTATCAAAACCCTCGTTTAAATACTGTTAAAATGATCTGACATTTCATACAAACCTAGTGTTTTTACAAAACGTCGAAATTTTATAGAAATGTTTAGTTAATACCTATACTTCAGACTTTATACATTAAAAAGGCAGATGCTGATCTATCATATTAAAAAAAATCCGTTAAAATATGGACTGAAAAACCGTTTGTACGTTAAAGCTGCGTTTTGAAAAAGAGAGTTTTTATGAATCCAATGATTTTATAATTATTTTACGGAAAGTATGCAGAGCATAAAAATTCAATACTGAGAGTACAGGTATTAAAGTTCGATATGTACTAGATATAACATACTACTTTTTTCTTTCAGATCATACAACAATATGAAAGATTGTATGATTGATGCAATCTACAACTGTTGTGATAATGAAATCGACGGAGAACATGTATTACAAGAAATGTTACAACTTAGGAATAGCTATCTTAGAAGTCTGTGTTCAAAGTTTCCATTTATATTTCGTTGGACATGAGATTTCCGTTCATGGTTCATTTCTGGGAAGGGCCATGATCTCGATATTGACTACACCATATTACTGCGAATCTGTATAACTTCAGGATAAACTTACGATGTACAATACATGTATTTTTAGCATTGTTAATTTTTCTTCAATTGCGCTGGTCCTACTTCTATGTAAACTATGCTAATAATAATTTAAGATGCAAACTGTGCTAGTAGTTATTTTGTATGCAAAATATGTTAGTAATGATTCATCATGCAAATTATGCTAGCAATGATTTTTATGTAAATTATGTTATCAATGATGATTAGTTATGTAAGTTATGTCAGCAATGAGTTGCAATGTAAACTATGCTGGCAGTAATTTGCCATCTAAACTATGTTAGCTGGTTTTTTTTCATGTAAACTATGATAGCAATGATTCGCCATGTAAGCTATGCTGCCAATGACTCACACGTAAACTTTGCTAGCAATAATTTTTCAGATCGACGTTGGCAACGATTTGCTGCGTAAACTATCGTAGCAGTATGTTCCTGCGTAAACTATGTTAGCAATGACTCATTTAAATTACGTTAGTAATGATTCGTTTAAACTATGATAGCAAAGAATTTCTATGTCAAATATGCTAGCAAAAAAGTCCTATGTCAAATGGGCTAGAAATAACTTGTCGTGTTGACTATGTTATCAGTAATTTGCCATATAGACTAATCTATCAAAGACTAATAGAAGAACTATCGTAAATAAGCTATCAAAAGTTTGCCATGTAAACTAAGCTTTCATACAATATTTATTACGTTTAAATTTGATAAGAAATATATAGATCTGGTTTGATATTTGACCTCTTATATCACATGATGTTTATTATCGTGCTTGGTTATATGATCTCTCTGTTATCGGAATAGAGTTTCGCCTTAATTTGTTCCGATAATAGCCACCTGTTAATATTATGTAAATTTGCTATGAAAATGTTTCCAAGATTATGCAAAGCATTTATTCTCACGTGGCAAACATATCGAACTGAACTATAATTTACTTCATATTACTGCTATAATCTCTAATTTCTATAGAACTTCAACTCCTTATATTCGTCCTAAACTTTATTTTTTGTTAGCACGTTAATGATTTACTGCAAATTTTACGGAAAAGATTGATATTTTTGAATATTTTTAATCAAAGGGTTAATGCATCTTAAAGAATAAATACTATAGTGTTCTAAACGTACTGAAGCATGCTGTAATATTATAAAGCATACTATAATGTTCTAAAGCATACTACAATGTTCTAAAGCATACTATAATGTTCTAAAGCATACTGAAATATTCTACGATGTTCTAAAGCGTACTATAGTGTGAAACATGCCCGTGTCCAGAGGGGGAAATCATAGGGACCGGCCCCATCAAAACTTTATTTTAAATGAGATTTGGATACTGCCTTGCGTGCTGTGATTGTATCGATACACGCTGAAAATTTTTTGTACCCCCGAAATTAAATCCTGGCTGCGGTTTTTGTGTTAAAGCAGTTATATAGTGAGGCTTTTATCGAAAATTTTTTTGATAAAAATGCACTTTTTAAACGATTATCAGCAAATGTCAAATTATAGATAAATATGATGTCCATGAAATATGCTATTTTTCGCTTAGATTTAAAAGAAGTTATGATAATTCAACCATGAATTTAAACGATACTTTCACTGACATTTATCAACCAATTAGCTAGAATTGCCTATTAACTAACTTTACTGATAGCCAAACATTGAAGCCTTTTGGAACACATAGAGATTTCACGGTGGTAATTATGTTGATTGAGGTTCTGATTGATTTAGATTGTATTAATTAAAATTGATTTATGCTGATTAAGATTCTGATTAAGGTTATGTTAATTAAGGTTCCGATTAAGGTTATGTTGAATAAGACTCTGATTAATATTATGCTTATTAAGATTTGTATTAACATTCTAATTAAGTAAAATTATAGATTGGGTTAATGGTTGATTAAAATTATTGATTGAAATTCTGATTAAAATTAGGTTAAGTTTATTCTTATTAGGGTTTTGATTGCTTAAAATTATTTATTAAAATTCTGGTTGATTAAAATTATTAATAGCATTAATTAAGATTACGTTAATTCTGATTGAGTAAGATTGCTGATTAAGAATTTTGACCAAAATTATTGATTAATATTATTACCATTCTTTCATATTCGATGTTTGAACAACTTTTTGAATGAGTTTAATAAATTTCCTCCGCAAGATAAACATGTAGAAGATAAAAGTAACGATTTATTTAGAAGCAAGGCATACAGTGCAAATATGTATTTCTTTTATTGGGAAGAATCTTTGCTTAGAGAAAAAATAATTAATACCAACCCTCCAAGACTTCCCTCTCTTTAAAGTAGCCCCCTGTTGTGAATATATTAGTATAAAGTTAATTAGGCTGGTTTGACGTCAGTAGCTACATAGTCATTATTGCATAGTAAGCATGACATCGGTAAACTCGAGTCGGGCGGTCAAGTCTAGTGTGGGACATGGTCGGCTTTCTTTAATCAGTCTACGTTGCTAGCCCATTAAATGAGTTTAATTTAAAACTGCGAAACCCCTCCCCCCCCTAAAAAAACGAACATTATAATTTAAACACAGATAATATTTTTCAGTAAAATTTGTTCCTAAAGCCATCTTTTATATGTAAGTACTCTTAATTAAGAAAATCTTTAAAAGGTAATTAGAAAATGAATATTCTTTTGACACAAACGCTATGCAAGCATGAATATCCTTTAGACTAGTATACATAGCGCTTATGGAAAGGTACCGATTGAACGTTATGAGCAATTTATTTTTAATATTCCTCTCAGAAGAATATACCTTTTCTTTACGAATACGGATTTAGGTTCTTTCGATGTTTCTGGAATTAAAGATCTTACATGCACAGTACAAGAAAAAAAAAGAAACATGATAACAAGGGGCAAAACTAATTTTATTTGAAAAATATCTCATTTTCACAGACTTCAATTTTACTCAACATTTTAATTTATAACGGAGTCTTCAATGCATTGCGTTAGGTTAAACTGTTCCAATTATGGGTGTCTAATAGCTATGTATGGAATAATATAAATACGTGCAGAAATAAAATTCAATGTCCCCAAAGTATTTATTATTAGCGAGTGAAATTTTCTCGCGAGTTCATATTTGTCTAGAAGCTAAAATTTGTAAAGAATCTA
The DNA here is from genome assembly GCA_006491805.2 of Dysdera silvatica. Taxonomy (NCBI): domain Eukaryota; kingdom Metazoa; phylum Arthropoda; class Arachnida; order Araneae; family Dysderidae; genus Dysdera; species Dysdera silvatica. Next base: position 45,120 of record QLNU02005159.1, on the reverse strand, counting down.
GTAGAAAATAGCAAACTATTTCGAGCTAAAAATTGTGTTCTAATTTAATATTTCCAGATCTATAAAACAAAAGTAAATACACGAATGGTATTATAAGACATTATCGAAAAATGACATGATTCAATTGATTCTTTTGCCATTGTTGTATTCCTTAAACATATTCATTCTTTCTTTCAATCTTTTAATATATTTATCATCGTATTCTTTTGACACCCGGCTTTATTAGGAGCTTCCTTACAAAACATAGTTTAAATATTTTGGGATATAGTTTGGTTATTAGATCAATTTTATGTAACATAGTGCCAGTTTCATCTGTGTCAATCAAAATATTTCGGAAAATTTTCACTATGTCCTCCCTTTGGATCTATTTTCATAAGGTTTTACATAGTGCATTTTTTCCCGATTTTTTTTCAATTTTTCTTTTAGGTTTTTCAAATTTTGAAGTTTACGTAGTTCATCGCAACCATTTACATCTCTCAATTTGCACAGGCTGCAAATCAATAAGTCTGCGGATTAATAAATTCACCACACGCATCTTTAAAACAATATTAAAAGATGATTTTTCTCAAGCACAGAACTGTTATGTTGCCATACAAATCTTCACATCAAAAGAAATAGAATATATATTGAAAATTAGTTCGTAAGCTGCTTCTATATATGATCCGGGTGTATTTCCATTTGGATTAGGGTTTATTTTGCTTTGTCAATGAATGTGGTTGAAGCTTCAAATATTGGCTCTGATTACTACACTCTGAAGTTGGCCGGAAAATTCGAACCCATCTTATAGTCTTAGCAGAGGCTTGTTAACCTTCTTGTCTTGGTAGAGACTTTTGGTAATCTTATATTCTTGGTACTTTCGTTACCACTCTTCTCTTCTTTTTCATTCATCATCATTCAAAATCATTCATTTCATTCTAACTGAACCTTTTTTCGGTTTCTTGAAATAACTATTTTCTTTATGTCTTTTGTCTTTACAATACCTTCTTCATTCTCACAAGTCCGTCATCGAGAGGATAATTCTATGATGAAATGTGGGTACGAAATGTATGAATCATCTTTGGAATTTTATAATACATTTCATCCTAATGAATGTTGCTAACTAAGTTGTTCGATCTATAACCAAATGTATAAATCGAAGGTTAGATTTCTGTTTGGCGTGGATTGCTTCTATTTTCCAACCAATATAATCATGGAGGGCTGAAAAAGAATCGTCATGTAATGACAAAGAAAGAAAGCGAAACAAAATATGTTGGAGAAGAGAATAAATTTCTGTACTGAAGCATTGTTTGTTCTTTCTGTAAGTAAAGTTAGGATTCAGCTTCTTGTGATATTTCCGTAGAATTATTCGGATGCTTAAAGATCGTCAAAATAGTTCGGACACGCAATCTTAAGTCATCATTGATGACGCCATATTTAGGCCAGGTGCTTGACAGATGAGCAGAGTTTACTTTGCATCCATATTTCAGTTTTTTCATCCATAAATTATGGATAAGCGGAACTTCTGGTGACTCATCTGCAGAAATTGAGAGCCAGAGATCAGTTTTTGGCTTGACTGATCCTACTTGACTGTGGGAGCAGGAAAATTATCGTCATCTTTTTTTTTATATTTGCTTTTGCGTTTTGAGCCTTTTTTTTCGTTGAGAATCGAGATGTTACAGCTTTTTTATTCATGAATTTCATCCGTGGGGTCGCTGCTGTTTCTGATTTTCTTTCTCAGTGTATTCTTCCACGCGGAATTGGCGCATGCATTGGCATCATTCTATGATTGTTTGCTTGCTCCTACTTGAAGGATTTGTCCTCCGTAGGCAGGGTTTCGGTTCCATCATGATCTCAAATATTATAATGAGTCGATGGCGTACAAGGAGCGTTAGAAGACTTTCTTCAGAAAAACCAAGTTTATTGCGGTATGCTGATATTGTGCCGATCTAACACCTGGATAAGATCGTCAGTTGAAAACTGAAATTACAGGATATGTCTATCACACACTGTAATACGCCTCGCACACCCTGTAATACGTCTCGCACATGCTACTTTATACTATATACACGGGTAAGACTGGTTTAAATATACGCCAAGGGAAATATTTTCTCCTTGTGAGTTTAACAGTGGTTTGTTTAATAAAGAAATATTTGCTGTCTTTTATTGAAACTAATGCATTTTTTTGCCTTTTCCAACACCAAAATTCTCAAAATAGGAATTATGAACTACGGCAATTATAAAAAAATCGAATCAGAATGATTTATTTCCCTTGACATGTTCATCTAGTCCAATGTCCCCTTCTTCCATTTGAGTTTTTGTTTTCTTTACTGCTGTTCAAGCACACCCACTTTATCATCCTTTTTATATAGTTTTCCGCCAAAATCTTCTCTCTTGTCTGTAATTTCCATATCTTTCTTTCACTTTTTACTGGGTTCCTTTTTTTCCTTTTACCTTTTTCTGTTTCATTACTTTCCATTTTCTTTTACCTTCTTTTCATCTCATCACATTTTTTTCCTATGTTTGTCAGCATTGGCATAATTTCTCTCTCTCCTTTTCACTCACTCCTCCTCTCTCCTTTTTATCTCTTTATTCACACTAGTTTCTGTAGTAAGTATCCCGTATTTACTTTTTATATGCTTCAATATATCCAAATCATCATTTAACTCAGTTCTTGTTTACTCAATGCATATTCTTCTAAATCAACTTCTTTATGGAAAAAGCCTGATTCACAAACCTGCAGGAACTATCATGCTCCTATGTTTACGAATCTGGAAGGTTGCAAATTTGAAAAACAAATAAATTATGAAGTGATATTATCGAAGATTGTCCTTTGGAGTGGAATTTAGCAAAATGAGAATGTTTATATAATATTTAGAGCACATTGACGGTTGTAAAAGAGAGAATAGATGTCAGTCGGTTTTGAAATTTTAAAGACATCGTTTAGTAGGGCATAAACTTCTGGTCCAGGGGCAGTGGTTGTTCATTTCCGTCCATATTAACCCTGTGGCAGATTTTGAACCACCACACGTAGTTAGTGGCGGTTAAATGGTGGATAACATAGAATCAGTTTCAAACTAATCTTATAGGCTTGCATTGACTTTATTATGATAATATGCAAACCCCCTTCATTTTTTTTAAATTCTTTAAAAATATTTTTAATTTCTCAATTTCTTTGGTTCTAAAATATTTACACTTTTTTTTACAAGGTTTAAAATTTCTTTAACCTGTTTAAATTCACGAGTATTCCGTTCGGGGATATTATTGATGGATGATATTATTGACATTCAAGTTTTTAGATCAACTTAGAGCAGTGTTCCTCGAATTTTGATCACTCACGGATCATTTTAAGCATTCCTTTATTTATCGCGGATCAATGGGAAGGGAAGTTCTCCCCCCTCATTGAAAATATTTTGCCTGAAATTGAGGTTGTCAGCTATGGTTAATAATATTACCCCCTACTTAGCCACCGTCAGAATAATCTCCTACCCCTCCCCCACTTTTCAAGGAAAGACGCAACCAATATACCCCTCAATTTATATGATTCATTGGCAGGCTCATATACGATACATTATGTATTTAAGACCTCTGACAGGGGAGATTTATTCATCCCTTGAAATATAATGTTTAGTAATGTAAACAACCTTTGTGGTAAATTTTAAACTTTTTAATTTTTTTTACTTTAAAAAAGCACCAGCTTTAGGCAGAAAATCCCTAAAATCTCCGACCATGTTCTTAAAGTATGGGTTAGTTGATAAAGCCACGTGAAACAAAATCAGTTTTCGAATAACGCTATTTGATAAATAAAGTATGAGATATGATCCTATTTTTTTTAAATTTACAGCGAAAATGACATTATTAATTTAATTAAATAATAATAAGCAATTTAAACAGCATGGATGTATTCGCAGGATTCAAACCTTTCACGAAATGCCGAAAGATAAGTTTTATAACAAGTAATATTTATGAGAAATTCCTTAAATCTCACCCGAACCTAAATTCTAGCTACGCCGGAAATTTCTAGTTCATTTTTTTTTCTGAAATTGTGGTGATGATCCTGAGAACCATTTGATAAGCCGTCATGGACCACACTTAGAGGAACACTGACCTAGAGCTTCTTGTGTACTGAAGAAATATATTCTTTCTTTTTTTTTTATGTACAGAAGTTCAATTCTGAACAGGGTTCCTTCGTTGTAGAAATTTTACGTATAGAAGAAAATTATATTTCTCTACTATACTCTCTTTTGACCTAAAAAACCTGGGTGTCAAAAAATACCATCCTTCAATCCTCCACAAAAAATACAAAAAAAATTTTAAAGAAAGATGCTCCGGTAACTTTTGTATTGACCATTTGGTAGTTGCGCTGACGTTGATGAGGTAATAAAATTTCTTAGAAATAATGCCATCACTGAAATACCTTCATTGTAATTTGAAGTGTTTAACCTCAATTTTGGTCAATATAATTTTTTTAATGAGGGGAGAGAACTTCCCCCCCTTCCCCGATAGTCCGTAATAAATGAAGGGGTGCTTATAGTTGTCGCTGAGATACCAAAGTTTGAGAAACACTGCATTAGAGGGCTGAAAAATTAAAAAATACTAAAATTGTTTCAAATAGTCGCAAAGGTTAAAACCTGTAGTTTGTTAAAAAAATATGAAAAAAATGAAAAAATTAGCGTAAAAAATTGAAAATAAAAGATTTTAAAAATTTAAAAATCTTAAAACAATTTTTAAAAACTCGGACCAACCACCGCATGATTTCATAATGTCATGATGTTCCACTAAATCATTTTGCTTAAAAACACAATTCTATGTTATCTACCAGTTAACCATTACTATCTATCCGAGTGACGGCTTAAAATTTCCTATAGAAGTATTATGGCCAGAAGTTGATTTCCACTGCCCTGAAACCAGTTTTTATACCCTATTTGCGATCTTTCGATAAAATCTATGGTATGTCATGGCTATTATGTCTATGGCTACTATGAAGGCTTAATGTTTGTTTCTATGGCAGGGAATACAGCAGAGAGAAGAAAACGCCTGTGACAATCTATTCCATAGTCTTCTCGTTTTGGTTGGCTTTTTCACAGGTCGTTCTTTCTTCTTCTGCTTATTTTTTTCTTGAGCTTCTGTTTTGATGATATTCGAAGAATGCCTATTGTCGTTTTTGGTGACCGGTTTTGCATTTGAAAGGATTGGACTATTGTTATTCGTTGAGGCTGCTTGTGCTGTGAAGGTATTCTAAAAAATACAAAATATTTAAAGAGAAAGTACAATATTATTTATTAAAATATACTTTGTAAATTAATTTATAAAAATACTTTATAAATCGATTTATAAAAGTAATCTGTAAATTAATACATAAAAATACGCTGTAAATTGAGTTATAAAAATGCTTTATAAATTAATTTATAAAAATACTTTGTAAATTAATTTATAAAAATATTTTGTAAATTAATTTGTGAAAATACTTTTTAAATTAATTTATAAAAATACTTCGTAAATTTGTGAAAGTATTTTGTAAATCGAAAGAGCTTATAGGTTTTCTGTGAAATAAAATATTTGCCTGTTCTAAGCAAAGTAATATGAAGTATACTTGTTAAATTATTTCTACTGTTCTTGAATCTCACGATAATTTCTTGTTTGGAGTTTACCAGCCTGTCATTTAACTCAAAATTTTTTTTTGTAAGCATAGAATTCGCGTCGTTTCTAATGAGTGGGGAGTGTTCCGTAAAGGGGATTAATGAATAAAATTAAGTTTCAATATCCAACCATGTATTCATATGTATACAAAATTGCATCGGAATGGGGGTCATAACCGTCCTCAATATCCCCTTTGCTTACGCCAGTGCAGCCAACGCAGGAAAATGTCAAGCATCTTTACGGCACTACTAGTAATCGAATCCAAATTTTAAGAACGAGAGCAACTAATGTTAGTTTCATATTATCGTAGAACTTACGCTGTGTTAATCAAGGTCCTCCTTAAAACGAATTTTAAGTGAGGAGAGGTTAATATTCGGAGGTTCATCCTAATATTATATTGTTTTATGCAACAAGCTAATCATCACGTAGATGCAAACCTAATGAGACTCATACACAACTTGACTTCAATTGGTATTTTGTTTTCATCATAATATAATAATAATTATAATAAACCCAGATTTTGTGCTGAAAGCATCCCTTTTCCTTATTATATAATTTTAAATACCGGAATAAGTCGATGATGTACGAGAAGTCCACCAGAGGGAGTTTCAAGTATGAGAGTAAGCTTAGCACGACACTTTGATGCTATCCCAGTAATACACATAACAAGTCCCAAGTCCTACACATAACACTTTCTACGAATTACTATGGATTACTTCTGAATATAACAGTTCACGCGGAATCTACTTATGTGCAATGCATTGCAGTTAGCAAATTACCCATGATGAATAGGCGATAGTTGATGATGGCAATAATGATGACAGCAGTACTTACACACAAAAGAGCAAATAGAAAACATACTCACCAAAAGTGCGGAATATTGAGCTCTGCTGTTGAGGTATCTATTATGGGCAAGTTTTAGATGTTTGATTTGAGTAGGCTTGAAGGTGTAATCGCGGGTACAGCTATGGCATTCTGATATTGTCATGGATGAGTTTGAAGCTGATGTAAGTTGAAAGGGGGCTGAGCAGAGGCGGCAGGATGGTCTATTGTATGTTCTTTTGTTGCGAAGAGCCGGGCTATTGTCAGGGGTGATGTATGGATTGGGAGATGTATTTATGGAAGCTTCTGAATCTGAATCCGACCAATCCTTTGGGGGTAGTACGTGCTGGAGGTATATCTAAAAAATTAAACAAAATGAGTATTATATTTTGTTCTAATTTTCACAAATACTGCAGTTTATTTTTTGACTCCGGAAAAAAAACTATTGAATAATAACTTAACCGAAAGTATGTACGCCGCTCTTGATGAGGTATAGTATAATTCATTATTATATACTAAAATATAACACACTATATAATTAATATATATGTATGTATATATACATATATAATTCATTAGATGCCCTGCATAAAAATCATAATATATATAATTAATGATAATAATTCACTATTATAGTATTTGATTTCTTTAGGTTCATTATCCAAGGTAAAAGAGGCAGAACAGTGGCGAGAGAGAGATTTAAAATCTTAGAAATTTCAAAACTTTTAAATTCCAGGTTTCTTCCACGAAAAGTAAAAAAAATTAATTATTGATAATTAATATTAGGTTCATAATAATTATAATAGAGTTCGTTAAATAATGAAATGAATATACTAATAAAGAAATGCAATATGGTTATCCTAATAGGTATGTGATTTATTTTAGTCGATCAATCTATATTCACTAAAATTTACAGACACGTATACGAGCTTCCTCAGATTATTTATTTTTCATACCGATATAAAAAAATTATGATGATTTAGTAATGAATATGCATGGCATTTTAATAGTAATTAAAGGTACAAAATGGTTTTTTTATTTAGTACTATCCATTATTTTATATTTTTGACAAACATTAAAATGTACTTTGGAACTAAAAATAGGCATTACTCACATAGTGATGGTTTAGTAAAGATTTGTATATGTCGTATAAGGCCCTTAAGTCCAACATTTCACTTTCCACCTCATTAATGAGTGAAAGCATTTTTTCATATCGTGCGATATCCATAGTTCATCAAATAATAAATGATTCTTAATCAGCATATATTGTGTTATAAATTGCCTTTGCCCAACAATGGCATTTAGCATTATCGTGTTAAGCGATGCTTCATTATTGTTTAAGGACTCAATTCCATGTATGTTGTTGTTGAAATATTTGTTTACCGGAATTTGTCGATTTTCTTTTTTTTTTTCGATCGGCAGGCCAAAAAATATATAAATGAAATCATCTTACACGCTACATGGAAATTAGCGTAACTAGGTGTATAGGGGTTTATTCCCTCTCTAGAAATTTCCTGATTCAATGAAATAGCATGGGGTAAAACTTTACCCCCCACTAGAAAAAAAATTAGCGTCCTTGGACTGCGAGGTTAGTTACGCCCATGTATATATATATATATATATGTGGAACTGGAATATTTCTAAAACTAGTGACGTAGGAAACAGAGGGGTAGCCATGGGGAGGTTTTGGGGTTTGTAACCCTCCCCCTATCGCGATGAAATTTTGTATATTTAACATAGGAATATGTGAGTTGTAGCTCTGTAACCCCTCCCATTAAGCCTATAATCCCTCCCTTCATGAATTCTCTATCTACGCCACTGGCAGGAAAGGGGGGGCTCAAACCCATCCCATTGGGTATCAAAGATTGCACATATAATAAATACTGCAATCGGTTTTTGGAGAAAAAAAGTGAATTTTGGAAGTTGAAAAAATTCAGGTGATCGAATATACTCACAAGCAGTCACTTGCAAGTTCGACTTACCAAAAATATTTTACATGACTTTTCAATACATTTTATTCCACATTTCTTATACTTCTACTCTATTTGAGTCTGCGTCCATAATTTTTGAATTGATACTCCACCGTGTGACACATAAACAAACTTTTTTAAAGTCACACTTTAAAATTTATTTTTATTGGCGTGAATGAACATGCGTTGAAGCCGATGCTCAATTGTTATATAGTTAACTTACGTTAAAAATAAGTGAAGAAATTATACAACATGTTAGTGATGTTATATTTAATTACACACGTGTCAAATCTCCGCTCGTAACATCGACATCTTACTATTCATTTTATTTTTGACGCAGTTTTTTTTTTTTCCAGTTTCTTATCTTTCGTAGCTGGACCAGTTTTTACCGTTTGCAGGCCGGATCTGACCGGCAGGCCGCCTATTGAGTGTCACTGGTCTACGTCAAAAAACTTAAAGAAGCTCTTTCTGAAAAGAGAGCAAATTTACTAAAGGAAACAGCATTGAGCAACCGAACAAGGAAGAATCTATTCATTCGTGTTTGATGTTTTGAATTCTTTTCGCTCCCAAAGCTCATTGAAATTAACTTGCTAATTCTTTATTTTCCCAAAAAAATCTTAAAATACAGATATATTTTTTTTGATAGTACATTCATTCAATGAAAATTATTTTCATAAAAAAATTATGACTTTTGCGGGCTACGCAGTCCAGGGATTGACGTGAATACGCACATTAATTTTTGCCATCATCATTGAAAAGGATTCTAATTTGGAAGAAGATTTGAAAATTTTTATCAGAAAAAGATCATATTTTAAAATATACATACTACCGCTGGTATTAAAATGTTTTTGACAAAAAGCCCATTTGTTAAATGACTATTAGAAATGCCAAATTATAGATAAATATGATGTGTATAAAATATATGAAATGTTTATTTCACTTGGAGTTATGAAAAGTTACAAAAATCTTCTAATGAATTTAAGCGATATTTTAACTGATATTTCAGTTCAATTTTTTGTCTGGAATTGCTTATTGATTTTATTTTCTGATAAACGCCAAAAATATTTTGAATGAAAAAGTAAAGTTGCTGATGTTATAAAGTATTTTTGCAGAAAAAGTTAACAGAAATGAATTTATTGATGTTAAAAATCATTTTTGCCGAAAAGGTAAAATAGTAGTTCCTGATGTTAAATGGTACTTTTACCGAAAAGACAAAATAAGTAAAATTGCTGATGTTAATGTATGTCTTTATTGAAAAATGAAAATAAATAAAGTTGTTGGTAAAAGGTTTAAATACATTTTAGATTGAAAACGAAATATTACTCACGGCGTGTTTATTGAGAAGGGATTTATAAATGTCGTATAATGCCCTCAAACTTAACATCTCATTTTCGAGTTCTTCCATTTGGAAGCGCATGATTTCGTAACTCACGATATCCATTTTTCATCAAATTATGATTTTACTCTTACTTTTATTATTAAAATTTGTTAATAATCAACAATGCTCTTTGCTATTTGATTTAATTTTTTATTACATATTGTTGAGAATGAATTTCTGATTTCTAATACCATTAATTGTTACTATATTTAATTACTTCCATGTTAAAATAAAATGCATATTTTTTCAGCAATCAGAAAATTTACATATAGTTCATTATTTAAGAAACAATAGTTATTTTGGACATGGAAACGCGCAATTGTATTAATTATATTAAACCAATATATTAAAATATTAAAAATAAACAACATTACATTAATAATAAACACAATTATGTTATATTATATTAATAATATATAGTTTACAAAAATAAATATATATTTTACATTATGTAGCAATCTTTTAACGTATTATCTTTCGTAATGCATAGTATTCTCTGAAAACAGGTTTAGTATTTTGGAGAGAGTGAGAGTGATTTTACAGAGATTACAAGATTAAACAAAATTACATCTCCCATATTGCAAATTTTCTAGTAATTTAAGTAGTGCAAAAGTCTGGTAGCTAAAACTACATTAATTTACTAATTTTATTAATAATTATGACATTTTAATAAAATTTTATAATACTTTTTATACTACTAATTTTACTATAATTTAATAATTTTAATACTACTAAGTTTGCAATACTTCGATAATACGTTTGTGTTTTGTAATATTTCACTCCTTCTAGCCAGGGACGGCCCGAGCATACCTCCATTGTGGGGGGGAGAAACACAAAATTTTCCAACTACCCAAAAGCGTTGAAAAAAATATTTATAGTAAACCTCCCTTAACGACCACCTATATTTAAGTACCACCTCCCTTAACAATCATTTTGTCTGGAAACGGATTTCCTCCCCACCCCCACAGACCCAATGCTAAATTTACCTTCATTCACAGACCACATCGTTGAGCGACCGCTTTTTCGCCGAACCAACGGTGGTCGCCTTAGAGAGGTTTTACTTCATGTATATATTTAAAGATAGCATTTACTGTTAAATAAACAAAAGAATCCCTGATAACAGACATTGAAAGCATTTAGAGTTTTACAACCTGAGAGTAACTATTTGAAACCTCTGCCTCCGCTGTACAAATATAGCTACAGACAGACCCTCCAGTTTCACAGCAAGTTTGAGAGCCTAATACTGTGGTCAGTTGCAAATTGGATTCAATATAAGGAACACCCAAGAAAACGTCCTAGTTTCATCTCTGTGGCACTTAAAATGAGGAGAGGGAAAGGCGAAATCTCCGAATCTGTGGTTCTGGTGCCCTGTTGGCTGGACAATATACCACAGACATGGAAACGGAAATAATTATTAACAAAATGGGTAGGTATAATCGCAAATTTTTTTGACCAACAAAAGCAAAAAGTCGGTTTTTTTATCCAAGTAACTCTCGATTTTGCCAACGTCAAAAAATTTTCCAATTCTCTAAAGGTGAAAAGTAAAAAAAAAAATATTCCACCTTTTCCCCCGAGAAAATCTAAATTTTTGAAAAGTTGGCAACTAAAATTGCATGAATATCCAAACTACCCAAAGAATTAATTATTTATCCTTTTTTTTCGAGTTTAACCGGATTTTCCCCAAGTTGGAACTTGATTTTTCTGACTGGGGGAGACTCCCACCATCCCCCTATAAGACCGACCCTGGGCTGGACAATATACTACAGATGTGGAAACGGAAATAACTGCTAACAAAATGGGCAGTTATAATCACAAAATTTTTCGACCAACAAAAGCAAAAAAGTCAATCTTTTTCTTCAAATAACTCTCAATTTTGCCAATGTCAAAAAAAATTCCAATTGTCTAAGGGTGAAGAGTTAATAAAAAATTATTTCATCTTTTTCCTCCGAGGAAATCTAAATTTTTGCCAAGTTGGCAATTGAAATTGCATGAATTTCCAACTACCCAATTAATTATTCATCCATTTTTTTTTTTTTTTTCGAGTTCAAATGGATTTTCCCAACTTGGAGCTTGATTTTTCCGATTGAGGAGGAGGAGACTCCCCCGTCCCCCCATAAGGCCGGCCTTGGTTGTACCCTTTCTTCAACACTCTCCTAGCACTATATTGAACATGACAACACCCGAACACATGTTGCCCAGAATGTCCAAGACTCCTTCACAGTACAGGAGATACCGCTTCTTCCATAGCCTGCCCTTTCACTAGACACGTTACT
>QLNU02005159.1:5388-32961 GCA_006491805.2 Dysdera silvatica | reverse complement strand
TGCCAATGAATCATATAAATTGAGGGGTATATTGGTTGCGTCTTTCCTTGAAAAGTGGGGGAGGGGTAGGAGATTATTCTGACGGTGGCTAAGTAGGGGGTAATATTATTAACCATAGCTGACAACCTCAATTTCAGGCAAAATATTTTCAATGAGGGGGGAGAACTTCCCTTCCCATTGATCCGCGATAAATAAAGGAATGCTTAAAATGATCCGTGAGTGATCAAAATTCGAGGAACACTGCTCTAAGTTGATCTAAAAACTTGAATGTCAAAAATATCATCCATCAATAATATCCCCGAACGGAACACTCGTGAATTTAAACAGGTTAAAGAAATTTTAAACCTCTTAAAAAAAAGTGTAAATATTTTAGAACCAAAGAAATTGAGAAATTAAAAATATTTTTAAAGAGTTTATAAAAAATGAAGGGGTTTGCATATTATCATAATAAAGTCAATGCAAGCCTATAAGATTAGTTTGAAACTGATTCTATGTTATCCACCATTTAACCGCCACTAACTACGTGTGGTGGTTCAAAATCTGCCACAGGGTTAATATGGACGGAAATGAACAACCACTGCCCGTGAACCAGAAGTTTATGCCCTACTAAACGATGTCTTTAAAATTTCAAAACCGACTGACATCTATTCTCTCTTTTACAACCGTCAATGTGCTCTAAATATTATATAAACATTCTCATTTTGCTAAATTCCACTCCAAAGGACAATCTTCGATAATACCACTTCATAATTTATTTGTTTTTCAAATTTGCAACCTCCAGATTCGTAAACATAGGAGCATGTTAGTTCCTGCAGGTTTGTGAATCAGGCTTTTTCCATAAAGAAGTTGATTTAGAAGAATATGCATTGAGTAAACAAGAACTGAGTTAAATGATGGTTTGGATATATTGAAGCATATAAAAAGTAAATACGGGATACTTACTAAAGGAACTAGTGTGAATAAAGAGATAAAAAGAAGAGAGGAGGAGTGAGTGAAAAGGAGAGAGAGAAATTATACCAATGATGACAAAGATGGGAAAAAAATGTGATGAGATGAAAAGAAGGTACAAGAAAATGGAAAGTAATGAAACAGAAAATGGTAAAAGAAAAAAACGAAATCCAATGTAGGTGGTGAAAGGAAGATACGGAAATGACAGAAAAGAAAGATGTTGGAGAAAAATTATATAAAAAAATGATAAAGAGCGTGTGCTTGAACAGCAATAAAGAAACAAAATCACAGATGGAAGAAGGGGACGTTGGATTAGGTGAACATGTCAAGGGATATCCTTCTGATTAGATTTTTTTTATAATTGCATAGTTTCTAATTTCTATTTTGAGAATTTTGGTGTTGGAAAAGGAAAAAAAAAATCCTTTGGTTTAAATAAAAGAAAGCAAATATTTCTTTATTAAACAAACCGCTGTTAAACTCACAAGGAGAAAATATTTCTCTGGATATACGTTTAAACCAGTCTTACCAGCGTACATAGGATAAAATAGCATGTGCAAGTTTTGATATCCATATCCTGCAACTTCAGTTTTCAACTGACGGTCTTATCCAGGTGTTAAATCAGCAGAATATCATCATACGGTACTAAACTTTTGCTGCAGGAAGTCTTCTAAGACTTCACCACCATCGACAAGACACCATCGACTTATTATAATATTTGAGATCATGATGGAAGCGAAATTCTGTTCTACGGAGGACAAATCCTCCGAATAAGAGCAAGCAAACAATCATCGAATGGTGCCGATGCAAGCTGCTGGGTCCGCGTGGAAGAATACACCGAGAAAAAAAATCAGAAACAGCAGCGACCCCACGGATGGAATTCATGAATAAAAAAGCTATAACATCTCGGTTCTTAATGGAAAAAAGGCTTCAAACGCAAAAGCAAATATAAAGAAAAGGATGACGATTTTCTCCTGCTCCCACAGCCAAGTAGAATCAGTCAAGCCAAAAACTGACCTTTGCCCCACAATTTCTGCAGATGATTCTCCAGAAGTTCCACTTATCCATAATTTATGGAAGAAAAATTGAACTATGGATGCAAAGTAAACTCTACTCATCTCTCAAGCACCTGGTCTACATATGGCGTCTTCAATGATGACTTCAGTTTGCGTGTCTGAACTATTTTGACGATCTTTAAGCATTCGAATAATTCTAGGGGAAATATCACAAGAAAGTGAACGTGAAATTTATTTACAGAAAAGACAAAAAATACTTTAGTACAGAAATTTATTCTGTTCCCAACATCTTCCATATTTTCCTTCACTTCCTTTCTTTGCCATTACATGACGATTTTTTTCAGCCCTTCACGATCATACTGGTTGAAAAATTGAACCAATCCGCGCCAAACCGAAATCTAACCTTCGATTCATACATTTGCTTATAGACTGAACAACTTAGTTAACAACATTCATTAGGATGAAATGTATTATAAATTTCCAAAGGTGATTCATACATTCTGTACCCACATTTCGTCGTAAAATTATCCTCTCGATGATGGACTTGTGAGAATGAAAAAGGTGTTGTAAACATAAAAGACAGAAAGAAAATAGTTATTTCAAGAGATCGAAAAAAAGATTTAGTTAGAATGAAAAGAATGAATTAAAAGTAAAAAGAAGAGAAGAGTGGTAACGAAAGAAAGAATGTATCTTTTCCTTATATATGTTTCTAATAAAAATGAAGATAAATGTGAGATAGAAAAGGTAAAGAAAAACTAATAAAATTTTAGCATGAGAAACCACAGCAGAGTAAAAGAATGGGCTGATAAAGAGAAATAAAGGAAACCGGAGGCAGATAATCATATATATACATATATATACATGTTTACATGCTTAAACAGCATTTCATTTCAAACATGCTTAAACAGCATTTCATTTCAAGTGGGTGTGAAATATTTTAAATAATTTCAAGGCAAAAACTCAGTAAATTTTGTTTATTTTAAAAATATGAACATTCCTGTTTGTTTACCCGTTATAAAAACGTATGGTTCTGATTATCACTATAATGCTAATAATAATGCTAAATAGTGCGGGACCTGTGAATGAAGGAATGTATTTTCTATTTTTCGAAAATTTTAGTTTTCCGATGTAGGCTCAGTCTAAATTTATTTGTATAATAGAGGATCTACTATACTGCTACACGGTTTTTTGAAGACTACCCAGACAATAAGATTACCAAATCTCTATAAAGAATATGAAATTGCCAAAAGTCTCTACCAAAACCAGAAGATTAACAAGTCTCTACAAAGACTATAAGATGGGTTGAAATTTTCCTCACAAATTCAGCGTGTAGTAATCAGAGCCAATAGTTTAAGCTTCAACCACCTTCACTGACAAAGCAAAATAAACCCTGAACCAAATGGAAATGCACTCGGATCATATATACAGGCAGCTTACAAACTAATTTTCAATATATATGCTATTTCTTTTAATGTGAAGATTGGTATAGCAACATCGCCGTCGTTTGTGCAAGGAGATTAATGGGAAGGGTGGCCGCCGAAGGTGGCAGCGCTGTATTCCCAGACAGGCTTTTTCGTCAAATGTTATGGCGACCAGTGGACCAAGGTGGGGCACTGGTGGGCATTGGTGGGGATTGTCGATCAAAGCAGGCGTAGAGCTCACATGATTGTCGTCATTCAACGTCGACCGGAGGCCATCCACGATCAGTCCGCCCCGAAGAGTGGCCGAAATAGATGGATGGCGCGGAAGAACACCCCGGGCCAGCCAGAACTCCAACAGGAGACCACCGGACACCGTTGAGTGGGTGAGGTGCCGCGAGCGGCAGAGAACAGGAGAAAATCATTCCCCGCAACCAGGGCGCACGAGACCAGCATAGTCCGGACAGGCATCACATGCCAAAGTATCATCCACTGTTTGCGAAAGCTGGCCCCCAAGCGATCGCAGCGGACGAAGACAATGGCGAACGCCCGTCATGGACAGAAGGCCAAGCACGGCCCTAGCGACGAAGTCCGAATTACGAGGGAGGGCGGAGTCCGGTCCCAGAATAGCAGAAGCAGGCATCCATCCAACTCCGCCCGGCGGCCAAAGTGAATATCCCAAGCACTCCGTCTTAAGCGAGCTGGAACCAACACCCGCCAGCCCGGACAGCAGAACATCCGCACACCACCAGAGCTGAGACCGAACTCCTTGTATAGCAACAAAACAGTTCTCTGCTTGAGAAAAATCAAATCATCTTTAATATTGTTTTAAACATGTGTGATAAATTTATTAATCCGCAGGCTTGTTGGTTTGCAGCCTGTGTAAATTGAGAGATGTAAATGGTTGTGATAAACTACATAAAATTCAAAATTTGAAAAACCTAAAAGAAAAATTGAAAAACAAAATCAGGAAAAAAAATGCACTATGTAAAAGTATATGAAAATAGATCCAAAGGGAGGACACAGCGAAAATTTTTCGAAATATTTTGATCGATACGGATGAAACTGGCAATATGTTACATAAAATTGATCTAATAACCAAACTATATACTAAAATATTTAAACCGTGTTTTGTAAGGAAGCTCGAAATAAAGCCGGATGTCAAAAGAATACGATGATAAGTATATAAAAAAACTGATAGAAAGAATGAATATGTTTAAGGAATACAATAATAGCAAAAAGAATCACTTGAATCATGTAATTTTGCGATAATGTCTTATAATACCATCAGCGTATTTACGTTTGTTTTATAGATTTTGAAATATTAAATTAGAACACAATTTTTAGCTCGATATAGTTTTCTATTCTCTACTAGATTCTTTACAAATTTTAGATTCGAGACAAATATGAACTCGCAAGCAAATTGCACTCGTTAATGATAAATACTTTGGCGATATTGAATTTTATTTCCGCACGTATTTATATTATTCCATACATAGGTTTTAGACATCCATAATTGGAACAGTTTAACCTAATACAAAGCATTGAACTTCGTTCTAATTAAATCTCTTCGTTATAAATTAAAATGTTTAGTAAAATTGAAGTCTGTGAAAATGAGATATTTTTGAAATAAAATTAATTTTGCCCCTTGTTATTATGTTTCTTTTTCTTTCTTGTACTGTGCATGTAAGATCTTTAATTCCAGAAACATCGAAAGAACCTAAATTCGTATTCGTAAGGAAAAGGTATATTCTTCTGAGAGGAATATTAAAAATAAAGTGCTCATAACGTTCAATTGGTACCTTTTCATAAGAGCTATGTATACTAGTCTAAAAGATGTTCATGCTTGTATAGCGTTTATGTCAAAAGAATATTCATTTTCTAATTACCTTTTAAAAACTTTCTTTATTAGGAGTACTTATATATAAAAGATGTCTTCAGGAATAAATTTTACTGAATATTATCTGTGATTAAATTATAAAGTTCGTTTTTTTTAGGGGTGTGGGGGGTTCCCAGTTTTAAATTAAAATCATTTATTGGGCTAGCAACGTAGTCTGATTAAAAGCCGACCATGTCCCACACTGGACTTGAACTCCCGACTCTAGTTTACCGGTGCAATGCATGCTATGTAATGTGACTATGTAGCTACTGATCTCAAACCCGTCTAATTAATTTTATACTCCTATATTCAACACAAGGGACTATTTAAAAGAGAGGGAAGCCTTGGAGGGTTTAGTATTAATTATTGTTCTCTAAGAAAAAATTCTTCACAAGAAAAGAAATATATGTTTGCACTGCATGCCTTGCTTCTAAATAAATCGTTATTTTTATCTTCCAAATGTTTATCTTGCGGAGGAAATTTAATAAACTTATTCAAAAAGTTATGCAAACATCGAATGCGATAGAATCCTGATAACATTAAGCAATAACTTTAGTCAAAAGTGTTAATCAGCAATCTTGGTCTATCAGAATTAACGCAATCTTAATTAATGATATTAATAATTTTAATCAATCAGAATTTTAATAAATAATTTTAAGCAATCCAAACCCTAATAAGAATACACTTAACCTAATTTGAATCAGAATTTCAATCAATAATTTTAATCAACCACTGCTCCAATCTATAATTTTAATCAATTTGAATCTTAATCAGCATCTTAATAAGCATAATATTAATCAAAGTCTTAATTAATATAACCTTAATCAGAATCTTAATCAACATAAATCAATCTTATTCAGCATAAATCAATTTTAATTAATACAAGCTTAATAAGCATAAATCAATTTTAATTAATACGGTCTTAATAAGCATAAATCAATTTTAATTAATACAATCTAAATCAATAAGAACCTCAATCAACATAATTACCGTGAAATCTTTATGTGTTAAAAGAGACTTCGATGTTTGGACATCAGTAAAGTTAATTAACAGGCAATTAATTCTAACTAATTAGTTGATAAATGTCAGTGAAACTATCGTTTAAATTCATTGTTGAATTATCATAACTTCTTTTAAATCTTAGCGAAAAACAATGCATATTTCATGGACATCATATTTATCTGTAATTTGACATTTGCTGATAATCGTTTAACAAGTGCATTTTTTATCAAAAAGTTTTTGATAAAAACCACCCACTATATAACTACTTTTGCACTAAGACTGTAGCCAGGATTTAATTTCAAGGGGGGGTTCAAAAATTTTTACCGCATGTATCGATACAATCACAGCATGCAAGGCCGTAGCCAAGTCCCATTAAAAATTTAGTTTTGGGGAGGACAAGTCCCTAAGATTCCCCCCTGGACACAGGCATGTTTCACACTACAGTATGCTTTAGAACATCGTAGTATACTTCAGTATGCTTTAGAATATTATAGTATGTTTAGAATACTATAGTATGTTTTAGAACATTATACAGTACAAAGTCTCAAATCCGGAATCGTCCGGACCGTGGCCTTTCCGGATTTCGGACTTTTCCGGATTTTAGGTCACTTTCCGATTTACGGCAATAAAAAAACGGGCATCTCCATTCCGAACGCCCTTTTAGTTAATAACTAGCTTACGCCGCCCGAGGGTGCGATTTCGTAAGAAATTGGAGCATTAAAATAGAAAATTTAATCACTTACCTTTCGGCCGCAAATTCCGGAGGTGCCGCGAATCAAGAATAACAGCGCTTGAAACAAATATACATTCCAAAATTTTTATTTACAAACAAAAAAGCTACTTTGGGCTAAACATATCGGTTATTTTTCTTTGGCGCATAAATTGAGATTTTTCCGTTAATACTTTCTCTTTAATTAACGTAACAGTCATTATTTCATGTGCAGTTGCAAAATCCCTTTGTTGCAGTCCTTTAATTACAACGTCCAACGAACTCAGAAGTTGGTCAATCGGAACTTTTTCTTCCTTTTCCTCATCTACACTCTCTTCGTCGCTGCTTTTGTCTTTATTCTGGTTCATCACTAAATCGCATATTTCATCGTCCGTGAGCGATCCTACCACAGGTGCATTGTCATCAATCCCCATAACTTCTTCGATATCCGAATAGTCCAGATCCAGACCGTTTGCACAGGTATTTTTGGCATATGCTAAAAGGTCTGCAATCTCAACCTGAAGCACGGTTGTCTTCGATGATTGGAACCCTTGAAACTTGAGCTCGTTGTTGTCCTCGGTAAGGGTAGCTGGCCACAAATTATGCCATGCATGTTTCAAAGTTTCTTCGGTGACACTATTCCATGCTTTGGCTACACTCCATAGAGCATCTCTAATATTAAAATGCTTCACGAAATCGGTTATAGCGTTGCCGTCATTCACGAAACCTAACATTTTCGTTAGGAAATCGCTTTTGTAACGGCACTTCATTGAGAAGAGCACGCCTTGATCCATAGGCTGCAGTAAGGACGTACAGTTAGGGGGTAAGAACGAAACACGTACATTGTCCTTCACAAGCACATCTCCAGGCGGATGAGCGGTGCAATTGTCCATGATTAAAAT
Organism: Dysdera silvatica; assembly: GCA_006491805.2. Lineage (NCBI taxonomy): Eukaryota > Metazoa > Arthropoda > Arachnida > Araneae > Dysderidae > Dysdera > Dysdera silvatica. The sequence continues at coordinate 25,090 of QLNU02005159.1, read as the reverse complement.
AATCTTTGCATCTTCCGGAAGACCGATGGATCTGCAGTGGGCTCTTGCTTCCGGAACAAAATGCTCTTGAAACCATTCGGTCGTAAGTGCTTGAGTTATCCAAGCTCTTTTGTTGGCTTTATAAAGGGTGGGGAACGTTTTAATGCCTTTGAAAGCACGAGGCTTCGCACTTTTCCCAATCACCAGCAACCTGCATTTGTGTGTTCCAGCTGCATTCGCACAAGCTAGCACTGTGAGCCGTTCTTTTGAGTCCTTGAGTCCTTTTGGGTTTTCCTCATCTGCCGTCACCAAAGTTTTCCTTGGAACATATCTCCAAAACAATGAAGTCTCGTCCGCGTTGTAAATTTGATCAGCGGTCAAGTTTTCCTCAGATATCAAAAGATTGAAATCTTCTATGTACTGTTCCGCCGCTTCATGATCAGCTGAGCCACGTTCACCACAAACACGCAATTGTCTGATTCCATGCCGCTGCTTGAACCGCTTCAACCAGCCAGTCGAATATTCGCAAGAATTTGTCAAATTCATCTCCTTGTGAAAAATCTTTGCTTGCTGCATCAGCATTGGTCCAGTGAGAGGGATATTTTCATTTCGTCGTTGCCGAAACCATTCGATCATCACTTTATCCAGGTCTTGGTTTTTCACCGAATGCATAGTTTTTCTTTCCGCCATTTCCCTAGGGCTGTCGCTATCCACAAAGAATTCCAGCAATTCCTTCTTTTTCTTCATTAAGTCGTAAATGGTCGATTTCCCAACTCCATACTCTTCGCACATCTTCAAAACTGAAGAACCACGTTGAATCTTCCGAAGAATTTCGACTTTGGTTTTTATGCAAAGGGAAACATGCTTTCTCTTAACCGACTTCCTGATTTCCGACATAGCTTAAATCAAATTAAAAACTAAGCGCAAAACTTCAGAGAACTTCGTAACACGTGCGATATCTGCAATCCTAAGAGAGAGAATAAAAATAAATGGCTTCAGGACCCTGCCCCGTATGCGGACAGCGGTCGTTTTGACCAATAGGCGAGAAGTAACGTCACGTCATTCCGAACCGACCTTGAACAGGTCTTGTTCCCACAGCGGGGAGGCGCATCTCCACTCTTTTCCACACAAAATACCGGTTTTTCTCCGGTAAAAAACCCGGGATGTCAAAAAAAAAAAAAAAAAGGATCTCAAAAGTGTCCGGTTTTTAGGTCATTCCGGTTTTCGGACGTCCGGATTTCGGGCGCTCTACTGTATATGCTAGAACACTATAGTATGCTTTAGAACATTATAGTATACCTTAGAATATTTTAGTATACTTCTCAGTATGCCTTATAATATTATAGCATGATTTATAACAGTACAGTATGCTTCAGTATGTTTAGAATACTATAGTATTTATTCTTTAAGATGCAATAATCCTTTGGTTAAAAAAGTTTCAAAAATGTTAATCGTTTCCGTAAAATTGGCAGTAAATCATTAACGTGTTAACAAAAAATAAAGCGTAGAACGAATATAAGAAGTTGATGTTCTATAGAAATTACAGATTATCGCAGTAATGTGAAGTAAATTATTATTCAGTTCGATACGTTTGCGACGTGAGAATAAAGGCTTTGCATAATCTTGGAAACATTTTCACAGTAAATTTACGTAATATTTACGGGTGGCTATTATCGGAACAAATTAAGGCGAAACTCTATTCCGATAGCAGAGAGATCATATAACCAAGCGCGTTATGTTATATGGGCAAATGTTCATATAACCAAGCACGGTAATGAATCTTATGTGATATTAGAGGTCAAATATCAAAACAGATCTACTTATTTCTTATCAAATTAAAAAGTAATAAATATTGAATGAAAGCTTAGTTTTCATGGCAAACTTTTTATAGCTTAGTTACGATAGTTCTTCTATTAGACTTTGATAGATTAGTCTACATGGCAAATTATTGATAACATAGTCAACATGACAAGTTATTGTTAGCATATTTGACATAGAAATTCTTTGCTAGCATATTTGACATAGAAATTCTTTTCTAGCATATTTGACATAGAAATTCTTTGCTAGCATAGTTTAAATGAATCATTTCTAACATAGTTTACATAACAAATTACTACTAGCATAGTTTACATAGAAAATCATTGCCAACGTAATTTATCTGACAAGTTATTGCTAGCATAGTTTACATAACGTGTCATTCGCAACATAGCTCATATGGCGAATCATTGCTATCATGGTTTACATGATAAAAAAAACCATTAACATAGTTTAGATGGCAAATTACTGCTAGCATTTTTTACATGGCAACTCATTGCTAACATAGCTTACATGGCTAATCATCATTAATAACATAATTTATATAGAAAATCATTGCTAGCATAATTTGCATGATGAATCCTTGCTAGTGTAATTTGAATGATGAATCATTGCTAACATATTTTGTATACAATATAACTACTAGCACAGTTTGCATACAAAATAATTACTAGCACAGTTTGCATACAAAATAACTACTAGCACAGTTTGCATACAAAATAACTACTACACAGTTTGCAACTTAAATTATTGTTAGCATCGTTTACATAGAAGTAGGACCAGCGCAATTGAAGAAAAATTAACAATGCTAAAAATACATGTATTGTACATCGTAAGTTTATCCTGAAGTTATACAGATTTGCAGTAATATAATGAAGTCAATATCGAGATCACAGCCCTGCCCAGAAATGAACCATGAAAGGAAATCGCATGTCCAATGAAATATAAATGGAAACTTTGAACACAGACTTCTAAGATAGCTATTCCTAAGTTGTAACATTTCTTGTAATACATGTTCTCCGCCGATTTCATTATCACAACAGCTGTAGATTGCATCAATCATACCATCTTTCATACCGTTGTATGATCTGAAAGAAAAAAGTAGTATGTTATATCTAGTACATATCGAACTTTAATACCTGTACTCTCAGTATTGAATTTTTATGCTCTGCACACTTTCCGTAAAATAATTATAAAATCATTGGATTCATAAAAACTCTCTTTTTCAAAAACCCAGCTTTAACGTACAAACGGTTTTTCAGTCCATATTTTAACGGATTTTTTTTAATATGATAGATCAGCATCTGCCTTTTTAATGTATAAAGTCTGAAGTATAGGTATTAACTAAACATTTCTATAAAATTTCGACGTTTTGTAAAAACACTAGGTTTGTATGAAATGTCAGAACATTTTAACAGTGTTCAAACGAGGATTTTGATAATTTTCTACGGGTTCGGAAAATCGGACGAGGGTTGGTGTTGGTCCGTCTACGAGTCCAACCAAAGTGGGAGAGAGAAAAGGGTAGAGTTCTAGAACTTCATGCTGTAGGTGATCTCATGGGGAAGTGGTTTCCAACCCTTTCAATGGAGAACCACTTCCTTTTATATAATATAATTAAATTACACAAATAATTATCGCAGTTGGAAATTTTAATTCAGTAATAGCTATTTCAATAAACATCTGCCACTATCACCAGAACCGTACCGTTTACATACGATGCCAGGCAACGTTGCCATCTTACTGATCACAAATTCGGTAATTAGGAAGTAGAAGAAATCTGCACATTTATGGCGGTATGTCTTGTTATAGAATGAAGTACGTTTCTCGAAACAGGTAAAACAGCATTCACTGATAGCTGGTTATTAACTGTCAGTAATGGATTAAGGGTGATGAGATCTGTGCTGTCGCGCAGAGTGCCAAGTTAACGAGGGTGACAAAATGTCCTAACGAAATTAGGGAAGTAAAAAGTACATCAAAATCTATGAACTTATTTGACTGTACAAAAGATTTACCAGATTTTAAAAACTAATGTAATGTTTTTATCTTTATATCAAAACAATTTAATTTTTGACTCATCAGAAAAAGTACTTGTAGTTTAGTTACATGTTATTTGTTGTAAGGAAATTTTAATTGCTTTTGTGGCTTTTCTTCTCGTAACAATATTTAGTATTTTTAGTAATAACATTCAGTAGAATTAAGGAGATTCCTGGAAATAAAATAAAAAAAAACTGCGCCACAGAAGGAATTATTTTGAATATAATTAATATATAGTAGAGAAAGTGGGGCATCAAATTCTGGGCTTACACTGCACAACATATGATCTAAATCCACACTGGAAATATATGATTATATATAGTTTAATATCGGTATGGGAAAGTTTGTTTGTTTGGATTTTTATGGCGCAAGAGCATCTGGGCTATACTGCGCCAAACATGTATATAGAAACAATATGTGGAAAATATCGAAACGTTGAGGTCTACAGTTGTTAAAAAAAATTTTTCGATTAGTTGTTCCTTGGAAAATGAGAATTTGTGGCCAGCTTCCCATGAATTATTTTTCAGGGCGCAAGTAATAGGCGAAAAATTTGTTCAACAACAGTAGATTTTTCATTTTCCGATGCTTTCCACACTCTTCGCAGTTAATGACCAACTACTATTCAATACTATTTCACCTGTTTGGAGAAACTTCCCCCATTCTGTAACAAGAGACACCATCACAGAACGTGGTGGAGTAAAATTTCCTCCTATCTTGATCCTCCAGTGTCGATGACCATCATTGACTGAGAACATTTTGGAAGAAGTTTCGCTAAGACAAGCCGAAACTTCAAATTTAAAATATTTAAACTTATTTTACAATTTTCGTACTTAGTTCTGAACTCGAAAATTGTCTGCAAATCAGAAATACCCTGGGAAAATCTTCGTAAAACCAAGTGATAAGTTGTTGCTTTTGGGGGGGATGATTTTGACAAAGAGCGCGCCGAAAACCACTATATTGTATGCATAGGAACAATTGAAAATAGTCAATAGTAATCCAACTTAAAAAGACACCCATTTACACGATTATGTAAAACAGAGTTTTGAAAAAAAAAGAGAGAAAATGCACTTCAATTTTTTTTCCAAGACACATACGTATATGTGATTGTATTGTATGCATACACATGAATTGAACGAGAGAGTAGGGACTTACGTAACGAAATCATATCTTTTATAAAGCAGAAGCATTCAATGGTTTTATAGGGCCGTAGCTTGAAGCATTTTAGAGGGAGTTCTTGGACTGTTATACAAGGGGGCTCTGAATACTACGGGGGGTGGTGGACTTGGAATTTGTTAATATTTTGATGTACGTATAGTCCGTTAGTATTCAAAGGAGCTGACGTCACAGGCGGCTTGTTTCATTGCAGTAAAGGTAGTAACGTCTTTCATAACTCGTTTTTCGCGATATACCTCATTAGTAGTTTTAAAAAATATAATGCACTACATATCCGCAATATTGACATAAAATATTTTAATAACGATATTTAATTTTTAATATATTTTACGCTTCGATAAAACCCAAAAGACATGTAAAAATATGCATGGATATATAATTACATATGAATAATTACATAATAACACAATGGTTTATGCCAACAGATCAGTTTTGGCAATGGAATCAAACTAATCCAAGATTGAGTTCGAGCTACGCGTTTCGGGCGATAGATGTTCGCCCTTCTTCGGGAGTGAACACGTGGAATATCGTCAACAAACGAGGTTGATTCGCGGATGTAACTAGAGTTGAGTTATTAAGTGAAATGTTGACTTCCAAAAACGTTGTTTTTTGTGTCTTATTTATATTGCGTATTGTTTCGTCGAATATTTCCACGTCAAACTAATCCGTCTATACATTGCTAAATAAAATTCTTAATTATAAATACCTTCAAACTTGGCTTCGAACGCGGATGACAGAAGTGACTTTTAATACACACCCACAGAGACATTCATATTGATGTAAATAAAGTGATTTACAAATTTTCAAAGAAACCAAGATGGCTCGACTTTGCACTATAAACTTAAAGTTTTTTAAAAAGTTGCTTGTTATAAAAAAAGTAAAATAATTACAATGTTTTTATAGTTTAAATTTAAACTTGTTCTATTAATTACATTGTAAATTATCGTTTTTGGTTATTGTATATGTCTCCTTTGCTAAGTTATCCTTCTGTCATACTTGACTACAATATGCCTTAAACCATATAGTTTAATTAAAGAAAAGCCCAGCTTTAATTCTTTGTTGTAAATTCAATATTTTGGTGAGTATAAAGGAAGGCTAGTAATATAACAACATTTACCTAAACTATTTAACAGTCCAAAACTAAAAATTTTTCCCGTGAGGGGCCCCTGAAATCATCCTCCCCGTAATAACATCCTGGATCCGCCCTTGGTTGAAATAATGCTTAAACCAATAACACTATATCCATAGGAGTACGCAAAAAGGTCATAAGGGGGTTACAAAGCTACAACTCACATAGTTCTATGTTAAGATACAAAACTTCATTGCAATGGGGGGGGGTTACAACCAGGGCTGTCCCCAAAGGGTACGCACTGTGTGCGCCGCGTACTCTCAAGAAATTTTGAAAAATATCGAGTACGCGTCGCATACTCCCAACGTCTCAAGAACGATTTTGTACAATGTTTGCTGGTTTTTGGACAACTTTCAACGAAGTTCAGTCTTTTTTTTCTTCTTCTTCTTCTTCTTTGCTAGTCATTTACAAACTTGAATGTAAACAAATGAGGAAAACTCCTGTGAATCCCCCAGGCCTCAAAATAATATCCTGCGTAGGAGCAGGAGAGGAAAGGAAAACTGATGAAAGTGGCAACTGCCACCTTGGGCTTGGATAGACGATAGACGACCAGTCAAATGACAGTCAGCGCGGCGCAGTGACGTCACCAAATCCAGTAACTCCGCAATTTCAATACTCCTTAATTAAGACAGCACCGCATACTCTCAATAATTTTCTTCAGGACAGCCCTGGTTGCAACCCCATCAACACCCCCTGCCCACGCCAGTGACTATGGCCCTGTCGGAGCCCCCAAAATAGAAAACTGTAGAAGTGCATAAATCCGGCAATGCACCAGCTGTATGAATTCGGCCTAATCTATACAAGAAATTTCTACCGGCTGTATAATTATATGACTTGACAAAATATACACATAAGGGCATGTGAAATGGAACCTCAGCTCCTCGAATCTTGGTAACTCGAAATTCTCGGTAAACCGAAGTGATCCCCATTTCTTTTGAAATGGCCTTGTACCTCGATAACTCGGTATAAAGCAAATTTCCCTTGAATTTCGGTTTATCGCAAGATTCCTCTATATAGCAATTATAATTTAAAAACTCACTTGCACATCTTTCTATTGGGTTTATATTTGAATTGAAACCTTGGTATACAAACTCCGGTAAATGTCCTACTTATGCTTCTAAAACACGCTGTATTTGGCGCAATAACTAAAATTATATAAAAAAATAAATGGTTATTATATAAATAAAAAAGTTTTAATTTTAATTAGGTGTGCACTGTACAGCAATCCTTTGAATATTTAATTAATATTTGTATTTAGGATTGAAATCTTCCGTTGTTTTTCCCTGCTTGGGCTAAAGGTCATTTGGGGCGAGATCGATGATTTATCGTCACCTGCAATTACGATACGTTCACACATAATCAAGTTACCGAGTGGTCCTTGATCAGAAATTGGGAAAGGTCAGATGGAAAATTCGGTACTTCCTTATTATAGCGGCCCCCGTTGTAATTTGGCGACTTCAAGATTTTGCCAAATTCTGCAAAATAAAAGTACTAGAATAATACTCCTATATTGTATCCTAACAATATTTGTAATTATCGTTATACAGATTATGTACATTATAGGCCATATTTTCGAAATGGCTTTCAACAATTCCTCAAAAACATCGTTTTTCCCCATGTATTTTCTCCACATAAATTCCTATAGATATTATTCAAGGTGACGTCGACTAATAATAACTGATATTACTATTTCAAAAAGACAATGTAATTTCGAAAATCTTACGAAACGAAATTTAGCAAAAACGAAATTTCCAAAAATGCAATACGATAGTAATATAAAAAACGTCACGAGATTTTGGCGACTTTTTGGCGATAATTACCCACTATCATGGCGATGTATTTATATCGGAGGCCACTATAATACGGAAGTACCGAAAAGTCATTACTGTATTGTGATCATTCAACGTAAAAGTGAAATTTACTACATTTTTCTTGTTCTGGCATTACATATCCTGCAATGTCATATGCCTCCTCAATGACCATCCTCTATTCTTCCCCTTCTGTTTTTTTTTTGTTTTTTTTTTAAATAAGTATATTGCTTTCAACGCAATGCTACAGAGGGGGCGATTGGATGATGGGCCGGGATATTCAGAGTCTAAATCATTAGAATTTTTCTGTGATTCAAACGCCAACAAGCCAACTCCAGATAACCAAATTTCTTTATTTGACTATCAGGGGCGAAGTCGAGGTCTAGCGCAGCCTATCGGCGCTAGGGTACTTCTTTTGGAGACCTAGCGGCACTAGGACAAAATTTTAGGAAATCATACATTTTACAAACAAAATTCTGTTCAAGTAGTAAATAAAAAATATGTGGATTCGACAATTCTGTTAAGAAAATTGTGTTTTAGAGCAATGACCCTAAAATTTTGAATAAATCAACTAAGAATCGTGGGAATTTAAAGGAAATTACAGCTTGGAACAAGTGTCTTAAACTATATTCCGAAAACAGAATAAGCCACAATGCTGTTTGACACAATGAAGGCGACAAGGGCGAAAAGGAGGACTTTTGGCTATTTTTTCAATTGTTTTCTTTATTTTATTAGCTCACTTCAGAGGTCATTCCTGGTTTAGTTCGGCTTGGGCATATGCGTTTATATCACATTATTATTTTGCGCTTATATGCTCCGAAGACATAGATACGCTATAGGCAGTGTGGGATCCAGAGGGGCATGGGGGGTCTTGCAATGCCAGCTCAACAACCCATACATAATGATAATTTCTGCCCTTATCAGATTAATGGGCTATTGACTGGTTAGGGGGTTCCTTGATTCCCCCTGTGGATACACCCCTGATATAGAAGAGCCCCAGGCTACTTTTTTTAGGACTACACCACTATTGACAAGATAAATGGACTTACATGCAAATTGATTCCAATCTGTATAACATACACGTTGTTGAAAAACAGTGACGTTTCCAAAGAAGGACTGGACAGGGAGATACATTGAACATTTTTTGCTGATGTTTTGTAAACACTGAGTTGACAATTTCACTTTCCTAGAAAATATTTGTTATTGTTATTCAAATTTGATTTTAGCTTATAAGACAGACATACATATAAGGCGTTAAAAACAACGGTGGTATATAAGTCACAAAAATTTAATTTTTGAGTAAGTCTATCCTCTGAGGTTGTCTTGTTGCCTGTAACCCTGGTCTATATCCACAGGGTAATTAATTGGCGACGGTTTGGCACCACGTTACTGCTGGCCAAAACGAAACTGGCGGTTCTTCGGACACAAACCCTTTCGTATCTCATTTTAATCAAAAATGTGCTTGTACCATTGTTGTTTACAAGGCCTCATACATTATTTAAAGGAAATATACATAGATATTTAATGAATTTGGTGAGCTTTTGCTTGGCGCATACTCTTTAAGGAACGTTGAATATTATTTAAAACATAGAATTCTCTATATGTTGTGTGTATTAGATAAAGGAGCTAATTTACTGGGCAGAATGTTTGGACATTAAAAATTCAAAAGCAAAGGATTTTATTGTTTTGCAAAATCTATGTATAAAATGGGTCATTATGACTAAATTAGGTTATGTTAAAATCAGTGCCGGCTCGTGGCGCTATTTTAGTGAGTCAGAACTAGGCTGATTCACCAAAATAAGTTGCATTAAGGTCTATATTAGCCAAGAAACCGGTTTAGCTGACTGAGTAAATATATAGATTAATGTATTTTGGTGAATTGGCCTCGCTAAATTTTTACCACAAGCTGGCTCTGGTTAAAATGGGTCAGCCTTCGAAATATTTTTTCTTTCCAGGGTACGTACCCCGATATGACGTCATGAAAGTTTCAATAGTTCGTTTATAGAGCTTTTTTTTTTCAGCAAATAATATTATGATATATTATGTGGGAGTTCTTGGTGTACCTTATATATATCCTTATATATATCTTATATGTGACAGACCTATTGTGGCTTAATGATAATAAGGTTGGCTCTATCATTTTCTATTTCAACATGGACGTCATCTTCCCTTTTTTCGTGGATGCCAAGCCTTAATTAAGAATTATGCCAAGAATGCTTTCCAAGAATTATGCAGTATAGCTAACAATGACAACGTTTGACCACCATGTAGATAATCGGAATTTGAGTCTAAGAAGTACCTACAGAAATTTCTGTTCTTTCTTTTTTATATTATTTATTTTTCTACATACTTTCTATATTTCTTTTCGATATTCTATTCAATCCGTAGTCAGGCGTTTCATTATCTAGGCTAATGAGAATTGGATTCATCTGAACAGGGGCGTCCTTAAGCAGGGGCGAGTGGGGCCCATGCCCCGGGCCCCTCCAAGCGTAATTCTCAAATTTTTAATTTTTGTAATATTGAAAATTTCCCCAAAAATATTTTTGCTTCAGCTCTCGCATTTCGTGCCATCTAGTGCTCATACATTATTCCATTTTGTTTTTGTCTTGTTTTCTTACTTATACATGTATGGGCCCCCGAAGTGGCTAAGGACGACTCCGCTTCTGAAACCTATGGAACATGGCACAATACGACCTTATCTACCCTTGCCTTGTAAAATACACATAGAACTGTGATAACGATATCCCTGGTAGCTATACTAATAACCTGTGCCATAATTGGTCACTGAGCAACCGTGGTTATGGGATCTTATGCGCTATTTTTACTGTGAAAACGAAAATACACCTCGACAATCAATATACATGCAAAATAGAAGTCCTGTGGTAAAACTTATTACAAGAAATAATATTGAAAACGTACCAGCAAAATATATCAGTCAAATTTGTGTGTTTTGGAGAAAAAGCTAAAGCTCGTATGATCTGCTGCCATGCTTCATTTATGCAGTCTATCTCTGGTCGACAGCAGTATTTGACAATATTGCCCTTACCGAACCATCGCATTGAATTGGCTCTATCATACCAGCAAAGCATCATAACTGCAACTGTAATAATGAACTACATAGTTAAAAATATGGACGGAATGAATTATTAAAAAGATTAAAAATATTATTTTTTTATTTGCTTATCATCATCTTTTCTCAAAAATCCATTCCTATGTTTCTTATCATTTTTATAGGTACACGTTGGTCATATAATAGAGCTGCTATCAAACGTTTAAAGTCCTTATACTTTTTGAATTTATTAAAAAATTCTTGGAAGTTTGCTCCAAATACACGTAACGATAAAAAAAAATGCTTTTAGAATGTTCATTTCTTCTATGTAGATTAGAAAAGGTTTCAGCGTTTTGCTCTTAGGCTGATCACAGGTGGAGTGCGTTCAAGCCCTGTAATGGCTATGCGACTGCAGAAGGGGTTGGAATCTTTAAGCGATATGAGAGAAACAGAAAGGAAGCATCCTTAAAGCTTATTGAAAAGGGTACAAGACGTGATGATTTCTGTACATCTCACATAGGTCAACTTCGATCAAGTTGAAATCACCTAAAACATTCTTAGCTTTGACTGTTGATCTAATTGGTAAAGTTGACATTCCTGTAGTTGACAGACAGCCACTTAGAGGAACAAGCAATTAAAGTTTCTAATGTCTACGCCATTCTGTTGTTCCGCTTCAACAACTGGATGTAAAATGTTGATCCGTTCACCCATTGATAATGGTCTGCATATCGCACTCCAGTGAATTTCCAGCCACTTCAACGTATACGGTGATGACATGGCAGACGGACTTGCACAGTCTGGATCTACTTTACTCCAACCTAACTCGCCTGTGGAGTCAGACTATGAAAATTACAATTACCATCACACAATGAAAATTACAATTGCCATCACACTATGAAAATTACAATTCAAAATTATATATATATTTGGACACAAAAAGTACGAAACCAAAGTTAAAGGGAAAAGTTGAAGCTCTACACTAAATTAGCAGATTCCAGGAAATCTTTCCAGAGCAGCAAGCGTTACATCTTTTAGAATGGCCACAGATCACAACTATCTGCAGAAGCATCTCCATCAACTTAGCTTGATGGACCACTTCATATACCCACTATGTAGACTTTCTGAAATGAGTAGAATCCTCTACAATGAATGTCCAAAACTTAAGTAGGTACTAATTTTGATGAAAATTTCAATGTATTTATTGCTGAATCAAATTTATGCTGAGCTGTCAGAAGTAGACAAATAGCTGAAAGATATATGCCTAGCGTAGGATTAAAATTTTTTTTAGTTTATTCGTAACTTCAATATAAATATCTACACCCCGATTAAATTTTAGAACATGATCTGGTTTTTCGCCAACGACTTCCGTTCTGTGAAGTTATGATGGATTAGCCCAGAGTTGCTTTGCATTTTCGCATAATCGCCGGCCGCCATGATGGATTACGAATGAACTTCCTATTTGTATTATACTGATGACTACCTATTTATATCATACCTTTCGGTTATTTAGATATAATGCCGATACCAAGACGGTTTGATTGATTGATTGATTGATTCATTCATTCATTTATTCATTGATTGATTGATTGTTTGTTTGTTTGTTTTACGGCTCAAAGACTACAGTGGTCATGCTGCGCCGGGACCTACTGTTTTCCGAGGAATCCGAACCTCTTAAGGCCTAGGGAACCAAACCCCGGACTACAGTGAGCAGTGCGATCTTTATGAGATCTCTGAGTAAGCGTTCTTTTTGCACTGCTGGGAGTCGAACCCGGATTAGCCGCGCAATAGGAGATACCAAGACTGGTGAATTTTTTATTGTTTTTGATCAAAAACCATAACCACTGAGCTGGCGAGGCCTCCATCCTACATTGATGGACTTTGTAATGGTGTCCTATAATCTTTCGGTTACTTAATTAGACATGATAATGATATCGAGACTTTCGTGAGTTTTTATTGTATTTTATGAAAAAATAAGGTAATTAAAATAATGGTAATATTAACGACAGTTTCCAAAAACGACGAAAATTCGCCAAATAACTTCAGTGGCCGTGGTACCGTGTTTAAATATTTTACGTACACCCCTTTAAACACATTTCATTTCCCGGAATCAGAAAAACTAATTGGATCAGAATATTTGCTGGACTACACGATTGAGTATAAAATACTTACTAATTAAAGAACTTGCAAATGCCTTTTTCATTTTACAGTCCTTTAAAGGTAGGCCTAGTGGAATGAATTTACGAAGCATGAATATATATAAGAATAAATGAAAATAACTTGCAAACAAACAGAATAAAAAAACAAATGATATCAGCCGAAATGAAAAAATAGCTACTACTATTAAACATTTTAATAAGATAATTTATTGAAACACAACAGGATGTACACTGACGCTGGAAGTTGTATGTGTAGTATGGCTATATTGACATAGTAGGTGGTGTATTATTGTGAAGAAATAGACATACCGACAATAGATAAGAACAGATAATAGACAATGGTGAAATTGGTGAATTGACAAGAGAAAAGTTTTTTGAAAGTTCATGAGCATGCACATTGGTAATGGCTGTGTTGGCAAGGAAAGGTTCTTGAAAAGCTTAAGATCGTGCACATCAGTAAGGAAAACATTTCATGAAGCGTGAAAGGTCATAGTTCTCCAGATCACGCGTAAAGGTTGAAGTTGTGGTGCATGTCACAAGAGATCCAGGTAGTGCATTCCAGATTCTTCCTGTTCTGAGGTAAAGAAATTAAAGTGGGCTTTTCCTCTTGCTATTGGTATTCTTACACCAAGAGAGTGGCTCCTTGTCTGTGCTGTGTTATCTAGGAATTGAACCGCTTCGAAATTTCCTCTATTGGAAAATTGGTCAGTGATCAGTTGGTAGTAAAGTTTGAGGTCAGTTTGTAGGCTTCGCCATTCCAAGGAGTGTAAGCCCAACGTATTCCAGTGTAAGCCCAACGTATTCCAGTGTAAGCCCAACGTATTCCAGTGTAAGCCCAACGTACGTACCTATCGTAAGGTGGTTACGATAGGTAAGTCCTCTCAACGTATCTATATTCCTTGTGAACTTTCGGAATGTGGATTCGAGCTGCTAAATATCGCGTTTTTGAAGTGGGTTCCAGATTTGGGAGGCATATTCCATAACAGGGAAGATGTAAGTTTTAAAGGCTAGAACTAGTGTTGGTTATATCACATTTGGAGAAGGTCTTGGTGAGTAGCAAACAACGGCTGTTTGCTTTTGATATTATGCGTCTGTAGTGGGCTGAAAAATCCAAGTTATCTGTGATTAAAATACCAAGGTTTTCTTGCTCAGTGACTCCAGTTAGTTCAGTGTTTCCCACTGAGTAGCGACAGTGTGTATTAGCGCATCTAATATGCAGTGTGCTCGATTTTGTGGCTAAGATTTCTAGGTTGTTCTTCTTGCACAACTTGTCAAGTCGTTCGCAGGCTAGTTGTAGTTCGTAGGATGTTTCAAGAGTATTGATCGATGCAGAGAATATCAGATCGTCTGCAAACATTCTTGAGTCTATCGGTCTTAACATTGCAGGTATGTCATGAACGAATATAAGGAACAGAGTGGCACTGATGACTGACCCTTGTATGACTCCACTAGGAACTGGTGCTTGTTGTGTTGTTGACTCGTTGACACTTACGCATTGGGTTCTATTTGAAAGGAATGTTAAAATCATTTGCACAAGCTTGCGTGGTAGTCCAATAGAAATTAGTTTATCAATTAGCATAGATCTTCTTATTCTATCGAAGGCTTTTATAAAATCAATGTATATGACATCAAGTGTGTTTTTATTTTCGTAGCAATTGGTTCAATTGTCCAGACATTGCATGAGTTGGGTTACTGTCGACCTGCCAGGGATGGATCCAAATTGTTCATCCGGGGCAATTCTGTTGTTTATAATGAATGGTAGGAGGTAGTTACGAAGACTGCGTTCAAATATTTTTACCACAATGCTTGTTAAGGAGATGCGGCGATAGTTGATAGGATCTGTACGTTCGCAATTTTTGTAGAGGCAGTTTGTTCAATACTTCGAACAGAAATGAAATTATAAAACGGCATTAAAATGTTGTATATTTTATTTAAACTCGAGTAAATTTGCCTTATATTTTATTTCTGACACGAAAGAGAATACATGTTACAAAGATCATATATACTGACATTATTTTTGTACATTTGTAATTTTAATTTCATTAGTCAAAAATGTTTCCCAAATTAAAAAAATATTCAACTAATATTGGTCAAAATGCGGTTTTTGGTTCTGATAAAGTCAATGCCAAAGCAAGACTAATAAACTATATCAAATTAGGGAAATAAGATGGTGGCTGTGAAGCTCGTTTTACACCAGCGGCAAGTAGGTAATAATATTCTTTCTAAAATTCAAACGTACACTTTTGATGACGGATGACATTTTGAATAGGTTCTATTAAGGCTCCTAAAAAAAAGGAAGAATTGTAGAAGCTCTAGGTTCTACAGAGAATTCCTAAGCATTGAAGTAATCATGACAGGCCTTGATATGACGTTGTAAACAATTGTGAACATTTATAATGGAGTAATTGTGAACATTTAAAATGGAATAATTGTGAACATACAAAATGGAATAATTGTGAACATTTTAAGCGGCGTTGTACATTTAAATTAGAGCCTTAAATCTGCAACGTTAGAAACAATCGTTAGAGAATCAATTATTTGAAAAGAATTTGAAAGATTGGCGAAAATTTTGGCGACTGTTTGAATTTGGCAAAATTAAATCTGTAAACTACAGACGAATCGGAATTTTTGCTGTAAACGTAACCACAACGCGATTCTTTATGGTGCCGTAAATCTAACAGTTTGAGTACCACTTGTACCCACGGACGCCTATATGAGTACTTCTAGGGAGTGGCTGAATAAAATCATTACCTCTGTCTCAAGGCTGTCAAAAATTTTAGTGAATGTACAAGATACTAAAATGCTACAAAAATAATTGATACCGTTTGACAATTAGTAATGAGCTAAAAAGTACCTTATTTTAAAACCTACTTGTAAAACCTTTGAAACTAAATGCATAGCAGAATTAGGCAAATAAAATTTTTGAACGGCTAGGGGGCTCTAGCCCCCCCCGTCTTCCCCCTATATGGGCACCCATGCTTTTACCGTAGATCATTGCTATTTATTTCTACTGTTAATAGCCCTGGACTTGATTGCTCAGAAAACTTCAAGTGTACTCATCAACCCGCCTAGCCAATGTGATGAGCACACAACCAACTTTTCCAAGGCAATTTCATACTACGAGTATGGAGAGCGTTTGTAGAGACTTTTGTTTTGCAGCGGAAAAATAATAATTATGATGATATGCATATTACGTATATTTTAAACTAACTCACCTTGCTGAAACCACTAAACACTTTAAAATGACACAGAAAAAAATTTCTTGCCAATTGAGAACTGAATTTTATCTAAAAATGATTGCCAACGTTTCAAAGCATGTCAAGAATAAAGTTAAAAAAAATATAAACAAGAAAAAAGAAAAACAATAGCAACATTGTTTACTTCTGTGAAAGAAACTATTGATTGAGAAGGTACTTTTCGGTTAAAAATGGACGAAGTATTTTTTGGAAAATGAGTAGCCAAATTATGAATTAATTTTGGCACCAAATATTTCTTACATTTTTCCATCATTCTGCCAAACGAACTCACATGGTCGATACAGTCGTCGGAAAACGAATTCCTACTTCTGTTATTACGCGATGGACATCAAACTCTAAAATGTTGAGTGTTATAAATAAAGAATGGGATTCTTTAAAAGAAGTATTTACTGAGATTATGAACGATCCAACCTCCGATCAAACTTCGCTTAGGCAGAGTGTCGGCTATTTAAATATATTTAACGACTTTGAATTTTCACTTTTGGTTGTTGTTTTTAACCATATGTTTAGACTTACGGATGTTCTCTTCAATGTACTACAAAATAAGTCATTTGACATTAATTTTTGCATCTCACAAATTAAAAATACGCAAATGGTCTTAAACAGCAAACGAAATGAGGATCCGTTCATGGAAATTTTCGAATTAGTGATTTCGAAAACAACAGTTCCAATTGAACACCGTGAGGGACAAAAAAAAAGTGACGCTCACACAAAATAAAGTTCTTGCAAAATATAAAATTCATATTTTATGAAATATTAGATACTATTTCTTTACAAATTACTACACGTTTTCAAGATATGGAAAAGCTTCATTTTATTACATTAATGGATACTTCAAAATTTGTAGAGTATTCCAATAAATTTCTTACAAAAACAATAAATAATTTAAATGTGTACTACCCCAATATATTTACTGACTTCCAAAGATTGAAAAATGAATTAAAACACATATATCTGGATAAGCAGTATAGAGATATGAAATTACAAACATTCATGGAAATTTTAACAGAAAACAGATACATTTTTAAAGAAGCTTATAAACTTTTTTGCTTAATAGTGACTATTCCGTCCACTAGTGTTTCCGTAGAACGGAGTTTTTCTTGCTTAAACAGAATCAAAATCAGTCTGCGTAATACGATGTTAGAAGACAGACTTAGAAACTTGTTAAAAATTTCAATTGAAAAGGAACTATTAAAAGAGTTAATAGAAACTCAACCATTTTTTCACATCATCGACAAGTTTGCAAGTCTAAAAGAATCGAACTTATATTCAAAAAATAAAGACTGGGTAAGCATATATTGCATATTTTTATTTTGTTTATTGTTTATATATATATATATATATATATATATATATATATATATATATATATATATATATATGTATATATATATATATGGCCTGCAAAAGGGTTGCTGGTATCTAACTGGAAGGAGACCCACACGCTGAACGTATGTGACGATGTGTGGAACCGGCCAGGCCAGTAACCTAGTGTCCTACCCCGCCTTCAAGTGGTGCAGGCTGAGCTTTCTATTTATGTGGCAAATTAATATTTGCTGCACGGATAGAAAGGCGGAAGGGGAGGGCTAATTCACCAACCCGTCTAGCCAGCGTGGTGAAATTATGGCTAATTCCTCCATTATGTTGACACACCAGAAACCATGGCCCCTAGTCTCCAGGTGCTGGAGTGCTCCTGATCAAGGCAGCGGTCAGTGTGGCATGAAAGCAGGGGGTGCTAAGAATCACTGGAATGGCCCAGGCTGCCGTTTGTTATTGACCTTGGCTACGTTTAATGGACGATCCCTTGCTTCTGAAGCAAAACTTCAGGAATTGGAAGAAGAACTTGACAAGATCAAATGGGACATTGTAGGACTCAGTGAAGTTAGAAGAAAAGGTGAAGAGTTGGTGGAACTTAAAAGTGGACATTTGTTTTATTATAGAGGAACGGAAACTGGAAGAACAAGTGGTGTTGGCTTCTTAATCAACAAAAGAATTAAAGACTGTCTTCTGGAAGTTGAAAGTACATCAGATCGAGCAGCGAGGCTCGTTGTTCAACTAACCCAGCGATACCAACTTCAAATAGTACAGGTATATGCACCAACATCAAGCCATACCGACGAAGAGGTTGAAGAATTTTATGAAGAAATCAAAGAGTTACACACCAAAGGGAAACAACATATCAAGCTCATCATGGGGGATTTCAATGCAAGAATTGGACAACAGGAACAAGGAGAGACATCGGTTGGTAAATACGGATATGGGGAAAGGAATGAACGTGGCGATCAACTCATCGAATTTGCAGAAGCTGAAAATCTTAGCATCATGAATTCATTTTTTAAGAAGAAACCGCAAAGAAAATGGACATGGAAACACCCCAATGGAGGAACCAGCGAAATTGACTATATCCTGGCAAACAAGAAATCAATTATTGAAGATTGCAGCGTACTGAACAGATTTAATACTGGAAGTGATCATCGAATGGTGAGATGTAAAATGCACTTAAATACTAAACTAGAAAGGCAGAAGCTCATTAGGAAACAAGTATGTAAGAGGGTGGATTTAAAGAAATTAAAAGAAAATACCGAGGCATTCAAGTTGGAATTAAAAAATCGCTTTTCTGCACTGGAAGGACTTATTGAAGAAGTTGACATCTCAGAAGCAAATGAAAACATTGTTAAGACAATAATTGAAACTGCTGGGGAAATTGGTGGTGTAATATGTAAAAAGCAGAATAGCAAATTATCTGAGAAGACGAAACAACTCATGAAAAGGCGAAGACTTATGAAGGTGGACAATCAAAATACCAGTTGCAGGATCGAGTATGTAGAACTTTGCAAAACTTTGCGCAAAAACATGAAAGAAGATATAAGAAAATTCAATTGTGAGTTAGTAAGGAAGGCCATTGAAAGCAACAAGAGCCTTAGGGTTGTTAAAGGGAGTTTGTCTATTGGGAAGAAACACATCATTGCATTAAAAGGAGAGGATGGCACTGTAACAAGAAATAGGGAAGAAATACTTAGAAGAGTTGAAGAATTCTACAGAAAGCTGTATGAGGGAAACAGTGG
Organism: Dysdera silvatica; assembly: GCA_006491805.2. NCBI lineage: Eukaryota > Metazoa > Arthropoda > Arachnida > Araneae > Dysderidae > Dysdera > Dysdera silvatica. The sequence goes on along the minus strand of QLNU02005159.1, from coordinate 5,625 downwards.
ATTAAACGAAGACTCTGAGATAGTCGAAGGAACAGCTCCTAAAATCTTAAAAGAAGAAGTAGCATTTGCAATAAAAAGTATGAAGAAAGGAAGATCCCCTGGCGATGATGGCATTACATTAGATATCTTAAAAGAAGCTGGAGAACATGTAGAAGACATACTCGCAAAATTCTTTACCAAATGCCTCAACAGTGGTAACATACCAAACCAATGGGATTCTGCAACAGTAATTCTTTT
>QLNU02005144.1:0-12829 GCA_006491805.2 Dysdera silvatica | reverse complement strand
TCAATGTCAGCCATTTGATGAAAATATCAATGAGCCAGAGAGGACGGAATTTGACTTTAAGATTACATACCTTCCATACTGTATACACTGGTGTCGAAGAATTAAGGCAAAGTATGAAAATAATTAAATGCCATTGCGTGGAGTTGATAGTTTCTCACCAAAATTTCTTGCAAACAACTTTCGTAATTTGGCTGCAACTTCTCCAATTTGGCTAGAACTTTTAGGTGCAAGTTAGCCAAAACACTACAAAAATATTTTTGGCAGGTTACTCTCCGTCTCCAGTTCAGCATAACTTTAGCTGTCTTTGTGCCGTAAAAACAAAACCGGGGAATTTAAAAAGGAGGAAAAGGCAAGAGACCATAGCAGGATATATTCGCCACGAATAAAGTTGTGAAAACTCTAATTTTTCAATACTATCGAAATTCGGCTATAGTGACATTCCCGAGGGACTGCTAAAGTTGCGGCATTATAGCCATGTCACCCCCCCATAACCAGTAAGTAATTATAATCCGCAAGGAGACTTAAGAATTTTGACGTAATGAGTGAATTGTTGCTATGTCCAGATTTAACTGTATGGGTATTAAGTAGCTGTTTGTGTGTTTTTACATGCTTGAAATGACATTGGTGTTTCTTTCATAGCCGACAGAGAAGTGCAAAGAATATTGTTGGAGCTACTCAACCAAATGGATGGTTTTGATCAGACTACAAATGTCAAGGTGATAACAAATGGTCCTTCAATGTACCTTTTGTTTTAAATTGCTAATTGTGTACTGTGTTGGGATTTGCAGACTGCCTTAGAGGCCGTGTTTGATGCAGCATGGCTTTAGTGGCTGACAAAATGCAAGTGGTGTGGGCTGTTTACCTGCAAGATTCTGGCAGTTGAATTACTAATGAAAGTGAATAAAACGTTGCAACAGATGACTGCATAAAGTGAGTGAAAGGTTAAAAGAATGGACAATGTTAACGAGGGTATTTATTGAGGTTGAGAGATTTATCGTTTCCATTTTTGATGATGGTTGGTAAGAGGCCAACTGAAACAGTTGTCGGCACACTTTTCACTAGTAAAGGGCTTAATTCTATGGCGTTTTGCCATAGTTTGGCACATGCAGACTCACTCTCACATGATCACAGCTTTGATTTGCAAGTTAACCCTGCATTACCATAGTGATAGTGTTTGCCAATTGTATCGTTAACCTTAGTTCCTTTCAAAGATACTGTAAAGCAGAGGACTTCAACCTGTGGCCCGCCAACATGTTTTATGCAGCCTGCCGGCTCACGAAAAAAGTACAAATTGTTTCACACGAAAATCACACTCCTTTTTCCTTCTACGTCCGAAATATGTGTATTTTATTCTGTTCACATTTCATAACAAACATCTTAAAACTCTATAGAACTAAAGTAATAAGTGGTCTTCCTTTACTTTAGTTTTCTAGCATATGCCTAAAAGTATCCAGACACTTTGGATTTTTTAATTTTTTTGAATTTCTAAAAAACTGCTCAGCCAATTGTTCTCTGACTTTGGAGATATATAGAACATACTTGAACGCCCACTTTTCAAGGAAATTTCAGTGACTTGTGCATTTAAGAAACCACCCACATATTGACAAAGTGAAAAAATATATTGATCACCCTGTATCATAAACAGCTGGAAATTATTTGTAACTTTCAGAAAATATTTAACCAGCTATGCTTAATGCCTGTGTGCATTTTTGTAAAACAAACATGTATATTCATGAAGATAGAAACGTTTCTTTAAGAAAACTCAAATTTTGTCACATGTTTTTTGCTTATAATATCCACAATTTTCAGTCAAATTTCACGAAACTTACAGAACATTTGTCAACATACAAGAAAAATATTATACTTAAATTAGAAATTAAACATGCTGAAATAATAATTATGAGATTTGAGTACTGGGTACAGTACACCTTCACTGCACATATGTGTAAAATATGAATAACTTTCTTTCATAATTTTGTAGTCAATAGGATAGGGCAACATCAAACACAATACCAGTGGGATATTTTCAAAATTCAGAAAATTATTGACGATATAGTGAGCCGTATGTCTCTTAATTCTCTGAAAGTAGCTAGATGATAAGGGGTTTTTCCAAAAATTGTCGTATTCCAAATTACCAAACACCCCTGTTCAGAAAATGAAATATTCCAGATTTATGTAAATAAGGATCAAAGGTATCCGCACACCTGATTGTTTTGCTTCTCCTTTACAGAAATCAGAAACCTTGCTTGGTGCGGGATGACGATTGTTATCCTTGCGCCATAAAAATTCAACAAACCAACAAGAAGTCAAAAATGACTATGAAGTGGGACCACCTTTTGTTGCAGTGATGACTGCCACTCTATCGGGGAGGCTATCTACTAGTTTCTGGAATTTTTCAGTAGGAATTGTACGCCATTCTTGCAAAAGAATATTAGTCAGCTCGCAGCCGACGTTTTGATTCATCCAATAGGTGTTCTATGGGATTTAGGTCCGGGCTCTGAGCAGGTCGGTCCAATTCCTCAACATACATGTCAGCAAACCAGCTCTATACAGCCCTTTCTGTGTGGATAGGAGCACGATCTTGTTGAAACAAGAACAGAACCACTTCAAACTGTTGCCACAATGTAGGCAGCATGGAATTGTCTAAAATGTCGAGATAGCCTTCCATCTTCAGAATTCCCTTCATAGGAAGCAGAGGGCTCAGCCCGAACCATGATAAACAGCCCCAAACCATTATGCTTCCACAATCAAACTTAACTTGCGGCACAATACAGTCATATAAAAAGCGTTCACCCGGCATTCTCCACACCCAGACTCTACCATCTGATTGTCAAATAGCGTACCGTGATTCATTGCTCCATAACACTTCACGCCACTGCTGCATGCTCCATATTTTGTGCACTTTGCACCATTGTAAGCGACGCTTGGCATTGGTTATGGTAATGCTTGGTTTATATGCAGCTGCTCGGCCATGAAAACCAAGACTTCGTAGCCCCTGACGAACTGTCTTTGTGCTGACGTTGCATCCATAGGCTTCTTGAAAATCCACACAAACTTTTTCTGCCAATTTCATGCGGTTTGCTTTCACAACTCTATTTAGCACTCTGTGGTCATTGTCTACTAGATGGATTGGTCGACCAGGTCGTGGATGCTCCGTTGTAGCCCCCCCATATGTTTCCACTTTATGATAACATCATTAACAGTGGAACAGGACACTTGTAACATCACAGAAATCTCACAAACAGATTTTCCACAGTTGTGACAACCAATGACTTCACCACATTCAAAATCATTTAGCTCACCCTTTCCTCCCATTTTACTTTTCTAGCTTTGAAATTATAATTGTTAACTCATCAGGCTTCTTTTATACTTGTCTGAGAGCCAGAAATTAGATGTCACTAACTGAATCCACCACGTAGGAGGGTGTCCAGATACCTTTGGTCCTTATTTGCATAAATCTGGAATATTTCATTTTCAGAACAGGGGTGTTTGGTAATTTGGAATATGACAATTTATGGAAAAAACCCTTATCATCTAGCTACTTTCAGAGAATTAGAGAAATACAGCTCACTATATCGTCGATAACTTTCTAAATTTTCAAGGTATCCCACTGGTCTTTATTTTTTTTTTTAAAGTTGCCCCCTACTATTGACTACAAAATTATGAAAGAAATTTATTCATATCTTTCGCGCATGCACAGTAAAAAATTCTTTTCTTCAAATGCTCATATCTCATCATATATTCAATATATTAATTTCTAATTTAAGTATAATATTTTTTTTGTACGTTGACAAATGTTTTATAAGTTTCGTGAAATCTGACTGAAAATTGTGGATATTATATGCAAAAAACATGTGACAAAATTTGGGTTTTCTTAAAGAAACGTTTCTATCTTCATGAATATACATGTTTATTTTACGAAAATGCACACAGGCATTAAGCATAGCTGGTTAAATATTTTCTGAAAGTTACAAATGATTTCTAGCTTTTTATGATTCAGGGTGATCAACTATATTTTTTCACTTTGTCAATATGTGAGTGGTCCCCTAAATCCGCAAGTCACTGAAACATTGTTAGAAAGTATGCGTTCAAGCATGTTCTATATATCTCCAAAGTTAGAGAACAATTGACCGAGTAGTTTTTAGAAATTCGAAAAAAAAAATTGAAAAATCGAAAGTGTCCTGATACTTTTGGACATATAGTGTGTGTGTGTATATATATATATATGGGTATAAGGGGTAGTTTTATTAATTGCAGTGCAACAGTGATTTAAAAACATAAATTCAACTTGGGACTTTCTGAACGGTACTTTGATCCAGGGAGAGCACTTCCTGCACCCCTTGGATTCGCCTTTGTTCAGTCCTAATATTTCTGGGACAGTATTGCAGCCTGGTGGCCAGCACTAATAAGCAAAATTGGTCCTTGGATCGAAAAAGGTTGAGGACCCCTGCTGCGGAGCATGTGCAGTTTCTCTCTGCCCATCTTAACCTGGGGTTTGATCTGAACGATATGAGGTTCAGATTCTTAAGAAAACTGCAGGTCCTGGTGTAACATGACTTGAGTTGTCTCTGCTCCATGAAACAGAACAATTGATTTGAGAGTTAGCCCTAAGGTGGTGGTGAAGCGGAGTGGCATTGTCCTGACAGTTCTTCCCAACTCTTTTTCACATCACGGCACATTATGCGCAAGCATAAATAATTCCATGACACTATGAAGGGACAGTTTTCTATTAGCATAATTGATATCTTCCGTCTCATACTGGAGCTTTAATTAACAATATCGTCATTACTCCTGATGAAGGACTGCTGCTGATGCGTCCGAAAGCTTGAGTGATCTTTTTCATTGCTATTTTACCAGTGTTTAACCCTTTTTATTTAATATCTTTCATTTGAATATTTCTGACTTATAATGCATAAACATTCCAGCTGGACATTCGTTTCAGGCGTTTGCTTATTTATTCATAAGTACGAAACAAATGAAGTGAAAATACCTAATTCATAGATCCTCAGTGATTGATATTTGGTATAGTTTTTATATTTCATCTATGAACTAAAGTGCCAGATTTGACTGAGTTAAACTCTATGATTAAATTTTTAGGATGCTTATAAAATTATGCTGTGAAAATACAAAAGTAAAAATAGCCATACACAAAAGGATTACTGACCATTTATAAATATGCTAATAATAATTCATTCAAGTTGAGTTCACTTTCACATGATGTGCATAGCTAGAAAAGATACATATGAAAAATTTCACATGTGTAAAAGCTAGAAAAACAATAAAACGAAAAGGGAACTACTTGGTGGCCTAGCCCTCTGGTATCATTGCCCTATAATCATGACTTGGCGGTTTAATTTTTCATGGCATACTTCCAATCCTTTCGCCGCACACCTATTGGGAAGCACTGATCTACAGTGTAGAAAACTTGTGTTGGAATTTCATTTGTACCAAACCCTTCTGTCTTTTTTCCGCTAATCATGAAGGTAGATTTTCTAGGCTTCAGAAGCCTGGTTCCAGTGTAAAATTAGGTCTCGGTGCAAAATGTCCTTAACTACCTTTATGTTATAAAAAATACAACCAACCAGCAACATGCCCTTGTGTCACACAACACCAAAATGATCCTCAAGCAAAAATATTGGCATGTAATGCCTTCATGACATGGCATATAAAACTGGTCTTTACAGGGAGAGGATTCAACGTCTGTGGAGGTTTAGACTTATCCATTCCATCGCATCTAATTTGGCATGTAGACTAGAGGCATAAAAAAGTTTTATGGTAGATTTTGGGGTGTTAAAATAGTTTTGGGGTAAAGTCTGAAGGAAGTTTTGGGGTAGGCTTGATGCATAAAAATTTCAGAGTGGGCTTTTTGTCGCATAACGAAAAAGTTCCAAAGTAGTCTTGAGACAAAGTTTTAGCATAGTTTTTTGGTAACAAATTTGTTTAAGGTATGACTTTGGGGCTTTAAAGTTTTAAGACAACTGACCAAGCTGTCTCCATATGACGTTCCACAAGTACCTCCTGAATATGTTATATGAGATTATTTTTGGTTAGGTGTGATTGTAAATGTTTAATCATATGAATACATCTATTATCTATCTAATACAAGGTATATACATCTCTCTTCTTTTACTGTATTTTTTGTATATTCTTTGGTTATATATTTTAGGTTATCATGGCTACCAACAGGGCAGACACCTTAGATCCAGCTTTACTGAGACCTGGAAGACTTGATCGTAAAATTGAGTTTCCCCTACCAGATCGGCGACAAAAACGACTGATCTTCTCAACAATTACAACAAAGATGAACCTGAGCGACGAAGTTGATCTGGAAGACTACGTCGCTCGTCCCGACAAAATATCTGGCGCTGACATCAACGCCATCTGCCAAGAGGTAAGCCAATCATTTAATGCATAGTCTTCCCTTCCATGATTACACTATATGTTACGCTATGTTATATTAGTGATGTATGTACCAAAAATTCATGCTTATTTCTTCTTAGGCCGGAATGCACGCTGTCCGGGAAAACAGATACGTGGTTCTTGCGAAGGACTTCGAAAAAGGTTATAAAAACAACACTAAAAAAGACGAATCTGAACACGAATTTTACAAATAGTTGCCAGTTTTTAAAATAGGAATCTATTTCCCTATCTCAATTGTCATTTTTACTTTGCACGTTACTTTAAATTGCTAACTACTTTAATACTATGGAACTTCAACTGTTTTTTTGTTTGTTTTTTTCTTTTGGGGTAAATTTTTTAAATAAAGAAGTTGTGTATAAGCTTGTCTGTTATTTGTGAGTTGAGTTTTTAACAAATAAGCCATTGTTACTTTGTGCTGTTAAAAGGTGGCCGCATCAGTGGCTTTGTATTCCCAGGGAAAATCCAAACTATGACGTTAGTGGAAGCTATTTTGATATATACAAAGGAAAGAACAGGGTTCTCAACAGAGTGCAACACAAGATTGGGGAAAAGGAAAGAAAAACTCAAAGCAGTGTGCATATAGAGATGAGAGTTAACGTTGAAGATATTGAAACAAGGCACGAATTAACATGGATGCCTAAAGAAACTAATACATGAAAATTCTGACACCCACGTTCATTAGCTCAAGCAAGGGTTTTTTGTTTTGGGAGAAAGAGATGCCGTTTCCATCCTGGATTCGTACCACAGTCCCTCCGTTGAGCCCAGAGTGTCTTGACCGCTAGACAAACGAGGACAGGAAACAACGCTCTCTCCATATATAAGGATGTAAGATATTATTACCCTTCACAGGGATAACACAATTGTCAAATATGGTCAACACAGAAAAGCCTCCGGGGCCAGATTTTTTCGTGGGGAATACTTGTATGTGAAAATAGCGACACCCACGTTTATTAGCTCAAGCTAGAGCTTTTTGTTTAGGAGAAAAAAAAAGATGCCGTCCTCATCCTGGATTTGAACCAGGATCCCTTCGTTGAGCCTGAAGTGTCTTGACCGCTGGACGAACGAGGACAGGAACAATGCTTTTTCTTCAGAGAGGAGTTCTTTGTTTGATGGCAGCGACACGTTTGTGCCTAAGTATATAGTTTTATACCAATTTGACCTGGACACTTGGCACTATAGTCCATAAAGGACCTGGACCTTTTCTTCACGAGCATCGCCCACTCACCTCTGTCTAAAACTTCCATTCACCACCCTCTCATTCCCATTTTCTAATGTCTTCCTCCACTACACCATTATCGTTTTCCCTTGTGTGCAACGTCCTTGTTTGTTTTTTATCCCGTATTAGTTATAATAATCTTTTAACAGGGTTTCCACCCAACGTGATATTTTCAGGGAATTTAAAATTGTCCCTAAAGGACAAGGGGAATTTTTTGGTCAAAACCTGAAAAAGTCAGGGAAAAATTCCGTAACTTCTATTTTAAATAGCTAAATCTCCCGCGAACGTGAAGCAACTTTCCCTGCAACCGAAATTTAGTTGAAACTTTTGTGATTGGTCGGGGAATTTTTTTCTCCAATGTTGGAACCCTGTTTTAGCCATTCTTGCGTCTTTCATCCATTCCATATACCCGAGCGTCGCGTAAACTATTGTAATATAGATAACAGTTATAATTTAATGTAATGTGTGCATATATGCTATCAACAGTTGTACGATGGCAGTCTGCGCTATAGATATATTCTACTTCAGTATGAATGTCAAAGCTTCAGTATCACAACAGAGAATAATAAGTGCAATGGAACTTTAATATTTCGAAAATCTTTCCAATGAAACCTGCTTAAATTGACCACTTGAGTAACATGACTTTTTATAAGGTAGAGAGAACTGATGAGGACTTAGTCATTCCTGTACTAAATTAGTCTGTTATGTATTTTGACCATTGCAGTCCAGTCCCAAAGGTGGCCACCTTAGGCAGGTTCAACTCTGTATTGAAGTTTTTGCAAATCCTCGTGATTATAACATAGAGGAACTGTTTCTATCTGTTGAAAAAAAATTTCCCATATATCGACTTTTTCGCCTGTTCTAATCGACCATGTGCAGCAAGGTAAAGTTTTCAAAATTATTGGAAGGGGGGGGGGCCGCAAGATTTTATTATGTACATTACAGTATATGTAAAATTGCAATTTGTTTTAAATTTTGGGGTCTTGGGGCCCCCATATGACTGCACCTGTGTATGTGTTTGCAATGATAAAAAGGAAATCTTCCAGTGCTGTAGAAAAGGTGGGATGTGCAAAAAATGTATCGTGCCTTTGAATTTGGTATTTCTCCATAGATGGTGTCAACGTTTATAAAAAACTGGGGGTTTGCTATATATTCCACATAACAGAAATATTTTAAAATTCATTATGGTTTTCATCAGAAATATCCCTGATATTGTGTTCAGGGGTCAACTATGACTATTAGGGGCCCCGGCCAAACTTGCATTGGGGGTACCCTCCCCTGACACGCATGTAATGATTGGATATAAGTCTGCATGCATCTCTATTCCCATTTAAAAAATATAAGTAAGAATATGCTTTTCTGTCCCATTTTCACGCCAACATTGGATGTCCAAGTGTGCACTTGCATAGCTGAAGTTATGAAATTTTTGGTAAATGTAGCAAATAATGGGTGGCATTGGCGTATACCAATTTAGTATTTTTGGAAACACTGCGACTCACCCATATTGATATTCATGGTCATTTGAAAAAAGTACAAGGCTACGGTTTTATTAAGATGTAAATAGATAAACAGGGGTCCCACTCGTCCTATATATTTGGAACATGTCCTATATTTTCATTTTTTTGTTTAATTTTTGTTAGTTATCGGTATGAAAGTTAACTGTATCATAGGTTGTCAATATTCCAAGTTTTGATCCTCAATATGGAGTATACAGTTTCTGTTTTCAACTCGCTTCGCTCGCAAACATTTAAGTGGCCATTTTATTGGCTACTTGAAGATTTAATTATAAAACTTTTTTCAACTTCCTAGGGTACTAAATAAATTAATATATTCACTCTTCCTCTATCATTGTTGCAAGGAATGTAAGAATGCTTGTTAGTGCAATCGCTGATTTCTCTTCTAACAATGACCCATTTTCTTTCAGATTGGACTGCTGACTTGTATCTAAGATTATCTTAGATATTAGCTGTAGTACTTTTTTAATATTTTCAGTTTAAGGTGTGAATTTGATGAATGAGCATAAACCTGCCTCGTGATACACAATTTCAAGAAAACTAGCTAAGCGAAAAGGATGGGAATGAACATTTAATTGAATTGTGGTGTGCAAAGCATACTGACTTTATGGCACACTGCTTCATATGCAAAAGGCCTTTAGTGTTAGAAATTCAGAAATACGACATTCAAATACGTCAAAGCACAAGATTTTGGTGACAACTGCTTTGTCCAAAGATCAAACAAAATTCAGTGTCGGTTTCTTCATCTGGACAGAAGTCTGCAAATCTTGTATCTAGTGCTGGAACTTCGGAACACCGGAATATGAATGATGCTGATAGAGTATCTAATGCTGAATGTTTATGGACGATGAAAATTATTGAAGCTGGTTACTCATTCAATTTTTGTAAAAACTTAATGTGTTTTTTAAAATGTTTCCAGACAGCAAAATTCCTAAGTTATTTACACTAGGACCAACTAAGGTTTCATGTGTGTGCACACGGATTTGGACCATATTTTCATAATCAGTTGATTAACTCTGTTAAGAAAAGTGACTCTTATTTTACCATATCGTTTGATGAGGCAACAACTGAAGCTGGAAAGAAACATGACATTTACATTCGATACTGGGACAGTGATCAGGAGAAGGTTGTATGTCACTTCTTATGTTGCTTTGAGCTTGGTCATGCAACTGCTGATATACTTAAGGAAAAGATACTGTTATCCCTATCAAAAGATCACTTGCCTCTTAATAGATGATTACTTGCGATTGGTTCAGATGGGCCTCCAGTGAATGTGAAACGTCTGAAGGATATTCATTCTATTCTCAAAGGTGAGGGTTTGCCAGGTTTAATTAATATTGGTACATGCAATTTTCACATCTTGCATAATTTTTTTAGGCGTGGCATAACTCGGTGCTTAAGTCATTGGGAGATCGAAGACTTTTGGACCTAAACCCGTGGAAGGTCGTGGGTTCAGGTCCCGCCGAAAGCAGAAATATTTATTTTCTTTCGAACGTTTCACCATCTAATCACGCCATGCCATCGGCGTTGGTATCACTACGCCAATAAACGTTGATTGATTGACATTGTTGTTTGACACCTTCCATAATTTGTATAAAAATTTCGTAATAATTTATGCACAACAATACACCCCCCTGGTGGTTATTTTCACATATCAAAATATTAATAGTGGAATTGAAATACAATCACTATGCAAAACTAAATACCAAATTTCATGGAAAGAGCACAAACGGTTTAAAAGAAGTCCTGCGCGCAAATTGAAAAAAAAAACACATTTTGAGAAAAACAACGAAAAAGTAAACAAAACCTAATTCTCAGAAGTAATACATGATGTTACGTTTTTGCTCGTTGTGAAGTGTCTAATTAGAATATTTTGATGCGTTTTTTTTTTAAACTGTCCGAAATTGTTTAGGCTATTTAAAAAAAGTATAATTGAAAAATCGATTTTTGACCATATAAAAGGCACTCACCCCCATTTAATTCGAACTTAATTTCCAAAAGATTTCATCAATAAATCATATTCATGATTGAAAAGGAGGATTTTTAGAATTTTAATAAAAACGCAAATGTTGTGAACAGTTTTGAAAATCTGAATGCATGGATTGCTGAAAGTAAAATTGTTGGGATAGCAGAACAAAAGAGTTCATGTACAGAAGTAATTAACATCCTTGTTCGAACATAAAATGGGGGACCACTATATGCAAGTAATAATTCTTTAGAGAAGAGCACCAATCGTACGTTCACAAACAAGATTTTGAAAAATCGGCCATTGCAAAACACTTATGGAAACATGGCCATCGTTTCTGTTTTGCTGATGCAAAAATAATTGAAAAAGTCTGTTCACCCTCAGATCTAAATTTTTTTGAGGCCTTCCATATCTTCAGTAATTCCGGTACAATAGTCAACGAGCCGGTTGAGAACAATTTTTTCCCCTCTTGTTACAAACCTCTCTTTCAATCAACATAATTTCTTCTTCCAATAATAATTGTTCCCTTTCCGTTTACTTAGAATTCTGCACAATAGATGGCGACACAATCAGGCTTTTTGTTATGTTACCTTTTTTCGTTTTTGATTTAGTGGCAACAAATCAGTTTGGACGAATTTTCTGAGGATGGTGGATGCTTGATTTTCCACCGAAACAATTGTAAAATGTTTCTCCTGCTCAAATTAAACTGCGTTTGTGTGTAATTTGTTTTAAATATTAATTCTTTATTTGAATAGTTTGAGTTTTATGGCGTATGGGACGGCAAGGATCATGCTGCACCTACAATTTTCCTAGGACCAGAACCTCTTAAAGCCTAGTTAACCAAACCTCGGACTACGGTGAGCATTCTTTTTTGACACGGTTGTGGGTCGAATCCTGGATCACTGCAGGGCCTTTATTCGAATAAAGCCCTATATGATGACGTAGGACAAGGTTCCCCCACGCAGCCTGGAATTGTAAGGGAATTCGAAATCGTCCCTAAAGATCAGGAAAAACAAGAGTTTGGTCAAAACCTGGAAAAGCCAGGAAAAAACTTTCTTAACTTCTATTTTGAATAGCTAAATCTCCCACGAACGTGAAGCTATTTTCCCCGTAACCGAAATTTAGTTAAAAGTTTTGTGACCGGTCAGGGAATTTTTTCTCCAGTGTGATGTCAAAGAATTTGGAATCGTCCCTAAAGATCAGGGAAAAACAAGATTTTTTGGTCAAAACCTGGAAAAGCCAAGGAAAACTTTCTTAACTTCTATTTTGAATAGCTAAATCTCCCACGAACATGAAACTGTTTTGCCCATAACCGAAATTTTGTGATTGGTCGGAAATTTTGCTGGGAAAGTCAGGGAATTTTTTCCTCCAACGTGAGATGGGAACTCTGGTTAAGTTAACTGCACCGTGGAACCTGTGCCATTGTTTATGTCCACCGTAATTCAGGGCTTGGTTACTTTGGCAACTGGGTTCGAGTTCCTCAAAAAATTGCAGGGCCCTAAGTAGCATAACATTTGCTATCCTTGAACCATAAAATACAAACAAACATGAAACCCTACGTTAACGTAGTGGTAATGCTTTCATTACCGTATAAAGGATCCTTTTTCCATTGGTTCGGGATTCCTTGGAAAATAGTGGGTCCTGGCGTATGTGTACATATATATATATATATATAGTAATTCCGGGAGAGATGGACCCCCTTTTTAAGAATTG
>QLNU02005129.1:0-11353 GCA_006491805.2 Dysdera silvatica | reverse complement strand
AAAATTAAACACACATAAGCGCAGAGGTGGACAATTAAATTAAATAAAAAAATAAATAAATAAATAAACAAAAAAATAAATAAAAACCACACACTCTCTCTCTCTCTCTCACTATTGTGTATATATATGTTAAATGTATTAAGTGTTGTGTTTATATTTTTTCGAGATTCTGCCGCTCTTGCTTTTAATTTTTTCAGATGAGATTTTTCCGCGATAACTGTGCACCACCAGTCCTTTGATGACATTACACCATCGTATTCCATTCATCACTCCATATCAATTATTGTTCCCCTATCGTTCATGGACAACGACTGTGGCAGCAAATTAATCTCTTCAGCTCCTCATCTATTGTTCCCCTACGTTCATGGTCAACTCCGTGGCGTCAACCTAGCCTTTTCATCCTGAAGCCAGTGCATCAGACTGAACAACAGAACCATCACCATAACACTGCACCAATAAGACATTATTTAATGGACTATCAACGGAACAGTATAGTTTTTTTATAAAAATCGGAGTTTGGTTCAATTAATTATTTCTATATGTAAATTGTCTATATCATTTTCATAAAATTGCTCGTAAGTTTAAGTTATATTAATTGAAAGTGTTGATATACATGTTGTACAATATTATGAGATTAATTCTAAAAAGTCCCCATTTACCCTCTTAAACCCTTAAAAGTGTAAGGTTCTTCTTTTCTCTTTTTTGTCTCAAGCATGTTACCCTCTTTAATCCCCCCATTCTCACCATTTGCAAGATGCAGCTGGGCTATAGGGCCGTTGAAATAACAGACTAAACATTCCTCACATTCGTATAAACAGTCCATACCAGCTTGCACCATTTTCTCTCTCAACGACTAAGCGTTACCATAGGAACGCTGGCCCTTTCTTCAACTTCGACCCTTCAAACCATAACTTGAACGCATCTCAGAGCCAGTGAACAGGAAAAATCCAAACGACTTCTAAGAAATCCCTGGTCGAGGGAGAAGTTGTATGACTCACACTGAGTAAATAGACGAACCACCCACAATGTCTCTTACGCCCATAGGGTTCGGCTCTCTCACACAAAGGCACGTCTGTCAATAACATATCAGTAACGACAACCAGTTCTTGGAAATGCTCCCAAGAACATCTCGTATACTTAAAATTTTATGGTCAAAAGCTGTCCAGAAAGGCAGCTCGAAGATTAACAAAAGCCAGATGCTTGTCCCCTTTGTGGGGTTGTATCAGGCCAATTGGCGACTAGGAAAGTTTTACGTCAGCGTTCAGTTGACCAATCATCATTCACAACCATCTTCGATAAGAAGTGGTTTTTGATCGTTTTAGACAGAGAGAGACAAGAGTGTTGTGAGTGAGTGAGAGAGAAAAGAGGTCCCGAGCCCGCTTGCTAATAGCCATGTAACCAGACGAAGAGAGGTCTTGGCCCCATCATCTAATATGAAACTATAATAAAGGGCAAAAGTCCTTTTTTCACACGGGGACCTGATCTTCTAAAAGATGATCTAGAAGTAACATCATGTGAGTAACATTCCTTTCTTTCCTTTCACTTAACCTTCAGTAATAAGTGCCTTCTCCCCACTTAAACCTATAATGTAAGATGTAAATTAATTATTTCGGGGCGGTTATATACCCCCGCAAGATTTTGTTTTGAGTTTTTTTGTTGAGGAATTTTGTATACTCGGTTGATATACCGACTATGAATAACTATATGTCCTGTGACAATTGTTCGTACGTTAATAGCTCTAAATGTTATTTTCCATTGGCACTGTCTAACTACCTGATTTATAATTAATAGTATGTTAAATTTTGTCATACGCTAAATTTTAAATGGCACTGTGAAGGCTTAAAAATTGAAAAATTATATACATTCTCTTGTTTACCATAAATTTAATAAAAAGGAAATTAATATAGAAAGTTTCATGTTTGTTTTGAAGAACCTGGTGTTGTTAATCTTTTTATTTTTATATTATTTTGGGTTATGGGTTTTTATTATTTGGTTATTATTAACAAACAACGCAATGTACTACCAATAACGAAATTTTAAACTACTAATTTGAATTATAATTTACAAAACTCCCCCATAACACTTAAATGACGACTGAAAAATGTTTCCATTCAAGCTTTTCTCAGAGTCACGAAATTAAAATCAACAACTAATGGCGATTTCCAGATGTCAATACCAGTTACATCCGCTTCTCTAGTGGGAAGTATTTGATATCGTAATATAAACGATATGGTCCTAGCCCTTTGTCTTTCGATTCTGTAGTGTGTATTTGAAGGTAAGTTAAAGTAGTCGCTTATATATATCATCGCTAGTGGGGAGATAGGGCAATAATTAAAAAAAAACATTTTCAACTTTGTCGAGTTTGGAAAATTTTGTTTTTAAGATCTTTGATGCTGTCCGCTAGAGGTGCCGCCCCTAGGCCTGTGCCTTATGTGCCTCCTTAGAAATCCGCCACTGGGGATATTAAATAAAAAAAAAGGAAAGAAAAGGAAAAAATTTACATTTCTTTTTTATTCTGGAGAAAAAATAGGGTAGCCGGACGGCCCTGAGAAAATTATCTCCTGGAAATTCGTTTTAAAGGCAAAAGTTAAGGGTGTTAGGTTCTCGTGTGGACTGTGAACGTATTTCTTATTAACAACTTGGCATCCGTCATTCTAATTGCCCTGATTTTCAGCCAATTTTGGCTGAATTCATAGCCACCTGATGGAAGTATATGGGATGAAAGGTTAGTGACTTTGTTATTCTGGAGAGGTATGACCAGCTGTTGACAACCTTGAGAGATGACTAAATCTGCAAGAATGTGATTGCTTTCGTATCTCTTAAGGTAAACTATTTTTGAACCTTTCTATTCTTTAGAGATAACATATGCTTCGTGCTTTGTGACATGGGCGCCCGCAGGGGGGTGCAAGGAAGTGCACTTTCACCCCCTTAGCTTCTGGAAAAAGGGGGGAAAAAGGACTGAATCCGCAAGAAAAAAAAGAAGTGTATTGTTTACTTGTACTGTTTTTCGTGTACATTTTACTCAATTATTTCCTTTCCACAAAATAAACAGAATACAACACACAAGAATAAATTTACAATCAGCGAAAACAGCTTATATTCAACGCGAACAAACACGTAACTACGCACTCAGCCAGCATCCGTCGAACATCCCAACGAATGCAGGAAGACTGGACAGTGTTGCCAACCTGTGGGAAATTTCCCATGGACGGGGGAAATTTTGTTAAAATTTAGCATTGTGGGAAAAAAGAAAAAAATAACAAAAACTACCAGACTGTGGGAAATTCCAGTGTCTGCGATACTACAGAAAAATTTCCCACATTTTTTTTTTAAATAAATGCACGCATACATATAATTAGGGAATCTCCTAAAGAAGAAGTAAATTAACTCTAAATTTAACTCAGTTTATTTTGCTTCGTGTTTTTATAGTAATGATTAACCACTAATGAGGTGGTGTACACAAAAAAAAATAATTTTGTGTTAAAAAATGGTTTGTTTGGTTGTATTGAACTTTTCTTTGAATAGTTGTGCGTCATTGCATAATAATCTCATCCTTTGGTCACAATGGCGCCAACTTCATTCTTGCTTACCGCGATGTTCTTAAAGCTGTGAAAACAATTTTTTTTCCTCAGAACAGACGACAAGGATTAAGGCGAGAGTATTTTTTAAGATCATCTTATTTTATCACCTCCACTAATGCGGGCTTAGCCCATTCAACAGATCTCTTTGAATATGGTAGCAGTAATTCGCTCATTATTCCAATTAAAAACAATTATTTGAAGCTACACAAAAAGGTAGACCTGTATTGGGCATAATTGGAGCAGCAATTTTTAAATGAATATATATTTTATTAATTTGCTCAATGAACTAAATACACATATATTAAAGTAGTCGTTGTTAAAAGGGGATATGTTGCAAAATCAATATTTTTTGGGAAAAAAAACCCTCTAAATTTAAAGAATACTTTTTCACATTTATTAATCGCAATGTACAGTTGCAGGAATTATATGGTACAATTTTCGTACCGTTTTGCATCGAAAGATGCGTGTAGGCATCTAAATATGAGAACACATAATAGCTAATTTTTTCATTAAAAAAAAAAAAAAAAGAGGGAAATTACAAGCTGGTGTGGGAAATTTTGCCTTCCTTTGAGGGAAGTTTTCTTCGGACAGGTTGGCAACACTGGACTGGAGTCCCAATCATCGTTCTCCCCGTACAAAAGCTGCACGATTTACTGACGACTAACAGCGCCATCTGTTGAATGTTCTAGTTACCGATTTCAACAACATTATCAATTGGAATTTTCACCCACTTGCATATGATCCTGTGAGTGCCCATGCTTTGTTATATCGTTTTATGGCGTTGCTGTAATAAAATTGACTATATTCAGACAAGGAGGCGCCTCCTTTACTGTAACAAACCAGGGCGGATCTCGGCATCGGTCCCGGCCGGTGCCCAGTACCAGTATAAGATTTGGAATTAAGTATAGATGGATTGAAAGAAACGAGAATTGTGAACAGATATTTTTTAAGTTAAAGATATATATATATATACTAGCGCGCGTGTATATAAAATAAATGATTTATGAAACTTATAACTTATTTAACAAATTCTTAATCATTATAAAAATGCATATCATTAAAAGAATTAAAGAACTGTTGAATACTAATTAATGGTTAATTTACAATTGTTGTATACAAAGTTTAGTTTACTGGAAATTAAATTAAAAATGTATAGCGTTCTTGTACGCCTCATATTCAGAATTTTATACAATTTTGATGTAATAGTGTCTAATCATGATAGTTCATATAAATTCATTCAAAGTTTAAGAAAATGAAAATATTAATCAGTTCTAAATAAAAATTCATAATGTGTTCAATTTAGTTGTAATTTACTTCGCTTTCTTCTCCTTTTTCTCTTCTTTTTCATGCTATGGTTCGTAGATGTGGAATTTGGCAGTAGTCCTTTTTAGAGTCTTGATCCGGTGAGAACTTGAACTTAGGGACATTCCTGGCAGGAGTGAAAAGGTGCCCCGCACCTGGGCGACTAAGTCCAGGGACAGCTGCAGACCGTTTATCATATTGTTTTTGATCTTTAGACCAGTGAAAATATGAAGTATTTTTGTTTCATTTTATGAAAATAAAAATTCAAAAATAGTTTTTATTCGCATATTAACACTTTAAAAATATATATGAATATAAAAGTAAACACTGCACATACAAATTATTAATTAAATTAAATATTAAATTAATAAGGGCGGCGATATTATTCTTGCACCTGAGCGGCCAAAAACAGCCCAGGAATGAATCTGCTTGAACTTTTTTGACATTTCAAAGTTTAATAACTTTTAGTTTGATGCAATAATTCCATTGGAATAATACTTTCTAAAATACAGAAAAATTCGAGACAGAGCAAAGACTACAACCAAAAATGTTATAATAGGAACTAGCTATATGCAGCTATAAAAGAAGATAATTTTTTAATAAATCAGCATGTACTTCTGTCACTAATTGTTTATTTTTTAAAATTTCAATGGGATAATATATATACACATGTTCTTTTTTATAGACGTGTGTTTTACAGCTTATAAATAAAAAATATATCCCCACCCTCCTTAATTCTTAAGTAGTCCCTCCTTTGGCTACTACACATATACGAGAAAACAATCACGTGTGATTGTATTTAGTGGCCCAGCCGTAAAAGCAATGGAACAGCAACGCAGTGATAGCTGGTTCGACTCCAGCTTTAGTGCATGGCACATTTCCTTTTCTTTACTTAATGCAGGATCTTCAATCCGCGTCCCGCCGGCTCATGAAAAAAATGCCAAGTGTTTCGCATAAAAATAACATCTCTTTTTTACATCTCTTCTATGTATTTTATTGTGTTCACATTTTGCAATAAATATCTGAAATCGCTATCGAACTAAAGTAACATAATTCAATCGTGTTTTTAGTTCTCTAGCGTATATGGGCATTAGGGGTAATTTTATTGACTTGCGGTGCAACAGTGATTTAAAAAATAAAAAATTCAACTTATTGAATGCTATTCTAAAGACGTCAATAAAAACATTTCAACCATCCGTCTTCATGCTCTGAAAATGATCTCACTATTCGGGAGCACGTACAACTGCGCATAGGCGTACGCAAAAAGTTCACAAGGGGAATACAGGCTCACAAGGGGGTTGAGCTCTGCTGGAAAGTTAATCAGCTTCCCCTGGAAAATAATTTTTTTCGAAATAAATTATTTTAAAATTTTGTTTTAGATTTTTGTTTTGTATAAAATTGTACACGACAATGAAAATTGTTCTTTGACGTTAAAAACATATTCAGAATAGATTTATACGGTAGAGCTTGCATACATAGTGTTTCTTTACAGAGGAGTTTGAATCTTTTACACTATAATAAGAATAAGGGAAATTATACATTTTTAGTATACCTCTTTAAGTTTTCAATTTAAAACTTATAAGTCATGAAAGTTATTCCTTAATGTTAAATATATTAGTTTACTTAAATATTTAGTGTTAAATATTTTAATAAAATAGATCAAAACATTAACGAGGTTTAAGCTTCTTCTGTAGCTTTTTTGAGCCTCCTCTGTAAATTTCGAAGCTCCCCTGTAACAAGCGTCCAGCTACGGGCCTGGGAGTTACAGTGCTGCAACTCCTTATATTTATATGTATATATACAACATTTCATCGCAATGAGGGAGTACAACCATCATTAAGGCCCCCCACTCCCGTAGGTAGGCCAGTAAGGCTATGAACAGTTCTTCTCAAGAATGAAATTGGTAAAATCAAAAGTTAGGGTCAGAGTAACTAACATCCGCCATGGAAACGCTCTTATGGTTGCAACATCAAAATGAGATTTTATGTTATGTATGTTTTTTCTCCAAAATTACACAAGCTCTAGTTTGAGCTGTAATTAAAACGTGGGTGGCAAAAATTATAGTATAATAAATTTCCCCCACGAAAACTCACAAAAATCTCGCCCCGGAGGCTTTCTTGTGTTGACCATATTTGGCAATTGTGTTATCCCTGCGGAGGGTAATAATACCTTACATCTTTACATACGGAGAAAGAGAGCGTTGTTTCCTGTCCTCATTCGTCTAGCGGTCCAAGACACTCCGGGCTAAACGGAGGGACCCTGGTTCGAATCCAGGATGGGGAAAGCGTCTCTTTTTCTCCAAAATTACATAAGCTCTAGTTTGAGCTGTAATTAATACGTGGGTGGCAAAGTTATAGTATAATGAGATTTTATATTGACAGGCTTGTTAAAAATACACAGTGCTAAAAATCTCTATAAGCAGGTTTGATTTTACTTTATGTATTAATAACTAAAAGTATTATAAATATTTTTTGCTTTCATACGTATTTTACATTGCAATATATACTGAAGTGCCAGAAAAACTGGTACAGGCGTGCGTATGCAAATAACGGAGCTTTGCAACCAATCAGCGTAACGCGATGCGGTCGGCAGCACCTATATAAGACAAGAGATGTCTGGCAAAGATGTTAGATCGGTTCTTGCCGCTACAGTGGCAGATTATCAAGATTTAAGTGATTTTGAACGTGGCATTATAGACGGCACAAGAGAGATGGAACATAGCATCTCCGAGATAGCAACAAAATTTGGATTTTCACATATGACCATTTCACAGGTATACCGTGAATATCAGGAATCCGGTAAAACGTCAAATCTCTGACGGCGGTGCGGCCGGAAAAAGACCTTGAAAGAACGGGACATTCGACGAATAACGAGAATCGTTAAACGAGATAGACGTGCAACACTTTTTCAAATTGCCGTGGATTTCAAGGCTCGCGCATCAGCAAGTATCAGCATACGAACTGTTCAACGAACCATCATTGATATGGGCTTTATGAGCCGAAGCCAACTCATGTACCATTATTGACTGCACGGCCCAAAGCTTTACGCCTCGTCTGGGCATGCCAACACGGCCATTGGACTGTTGATGACTGGAAACACGTTGCCTGGCCTCAGGAGTCTCGTTTCCAATTGCATCAGGCGGATGGACGTGTATGGGTATGGAGACAACCTCATGAATCCATGGACCCTATATATCAACAGGGGACTGTTCAAGCTGGTGGATCTTCGGTGATGGTATGGGGTGTGTGCAGTTGGCGTAATATGGGATCCCTTATATGTTTAGAGACAACTCTGACAGGTATGTAAGCATCCTGTCCGATCACCTACGCCCATTCATGTCCATTGTGCATTCCGACAGACTTGGACAATTTCGGTATGATTATGCGACACCCCACACATCGAGAGTTGCTACCGAGTGGCTCCATGAATACTCTTCTGACTTTAGACACTTCCATTGGCAACCTAAATCGCCAGACATGAACATTATCGAGCATATCTGGGATGCCCAGGATGCCCCAGGATACTTTCAGACAAGTCCATGCCACGTCGTGTTGCGGCACTTCTGCGTGCGGCTACACGATATTAAGTAGGTGTACCAGTTTTTCTGGCACTTCAGTGTATATATGCAACATATTCAGTTTCAGAGGCGAATCCAGAAAATAATTTCGGGTGGGCGCACAAAACCAATGTAGAGACCAAGGAAAAAACGGCAACGAAGATGGATCCTGGGGGTGCTCCCTGCGCCTCCCTGGATCCGCCTTTGTTAAGCCCTAATATTGCTGGTACTGTAGTGCAGTCGACGAACCAACAAGAATAAACAAAATTGGCCCTTGAACTGAAAAAGGTTGAAGACTTAAAACAAAGGTTTTATATGGTATGAACCAGAGGTTTAGTGGGGCGGGAACTCGTGGGAACAGCGTTCCCACACTTATTTTTAACTGGAACGATTGTTCCCACGCACAAAAAATTAGACTGCTTTTGTATTAATTAATGTTAGAAAAAAAGTCCTAAAACATTCGGGTAGTAATAAAACGTGACCATAAGTTTCATGGGCGCCCCGAGGGGGATGCAAGGGGGTGCACTTGCACCCCCTTGGTTTATGAAAAAAGGGAGAAAAAGGACTGAATCCACAAGAAACTATAGTCCAACAACATTATTCAATTGGAATTTTTCCTGTATGCACCCCCCCTACATATAATTCTGGGGGCGCCCATGATAAGATTTCAGCACTAACATCGATAAAATTGTTATTTCTCCACACAAAGCAACACATTTAAACTCGCATTTTAACAGCCAGGAACAAATTTTCAACGAACAACCAAAAAATATTTAAATAATTAAAGAATAAATAAATAAAATTCAAAAATTGTTTCAAGAATTCTAAAAATCAGTGTATAACGGTAAAGTAAGATTAAAAAAAAATTAGGTGGCTTCTTCACCGTTCCGTAGAAATCTGAAGCCTCACCCATTATTGCATCTAATATTGTGCTCTTTTATATATTTTGGTAGTTTATAAAATATTTGCTTTGCATTAATTTCTCAATATTTAATTCACTCCAGCACAAATCCGTAAACAGCCTGGAGTCTATGGGGCTTGACCCTCCCCCCAAAAATAATTTTCAGTTTCATTTTTTTTTTTTCTAAAATAAATTGTTGTAGCATTTTATTTAAAATTTTTGTTTTGTATGAAATTGTACATGACGATGAAAATATTTTTGGACGTTAAAAATATATTCAAAATATATTTCTAAGGTACATTTTGTGTATATATTGTTTACAGAGGTTTGAGTCTTTATCTACTCTATAATAAGGATGAGGTAAATTGTAAATATCATTAGCATACTGCCCTAAGTGTTCAATGCAAAATTTGCATTAAGAATTATCTTCATTAATGTTAAGTATTAGTTCGTTGGATATTTAGTATTAAATATATTAATAAATACATCGCCAATATTAACAATTTTAAGCCCCACTTCAGTCGGAGCCCCGTAACTCTTTCTAACCCCCTGGTAATGTTGGCTAAGGGCCTGCTTCAGCAGCTTGAATGTTTTTTCTTTTGGGTATTTTCAATTCCAGGAAAATCATTAAAAAAAAGTTTGTTTTATGTGTCTTGGGGGCCCGCGGCCATAATTCTAGATTTAAAAGAGGTCCGTGGCTTGATACAAATGCAAGAACCGTTGCTATAATACATACAAAAACAGATAATGTTCTTATTTGAAAGAAACGTGAAAAGAAAAACAGTATTATTAAAACACTTTTCAAAAACTGAATCTGATCTTTCCATGTACGTATACGAACAGCATTTGTTCGCTCCACACCGATAACGTCAGGACAAGCGGCTTGAGAGTATCGAAGGACGATGCCAGAAGTTATGGGATTTTGCCTACGGCGTTACACAACAAATCAGATACCATTCGACGCGTCTCACTGCGTAGATAAAACGTGTCAATGGGCGCAAAGCTGTAAGATCATGTAGTCACGAGTTATAGGTCATAGAAAGTCATCCTGTAAGGAGGATCTCCAATGTTATTAGGATTTTGTCTATCAGCGTTCCACAATAAATCAGATGCCATTCGACGCGTCTCACTGAGTAGGTAAAAATGTCAATGGCCGCAAAGCTGTCAGATCATGCAGTCACGAGTTAGAGGTCATAGAAAGTCACCCTATGAGGAGGATCTCCAATGTTATTGGGATTTTGTCAATCGGCGTTTCGTAACAATTTAGGCGTCGTTTGACGTGTTTCGCTGACTAAAAAATACTAGTGTAATAACGTTTGCAATATCATCAGCTTCATTGTTCTTTCCATCATTTAAAAGATCTCATGCTACAATATGCATGTTAATGTCGTTTTTAAGGACAATGATCATCCCAATAACAATGGAGATCCTCCTTATACGATGACCTTCTATGACCTGTAACTCGTGATTGCATGATCTGACAGCTATTGACATTTTTTATCTACTCAGTGAGACGCGTCGAATGGCATCTGATTTGTTGTGGAATGCTGATAGACAAAATCCTAATAACATTGGAGATCCTCCTTACAGGATGACCTTCTATGACTTATAACTCGTAACTGCATGATCTGACAGCTTTGCGCCCATTGACGTTTTTTATCTACTCAGTGAGTCGCGTCGAATGGCGTCTGATTTGTTGTGGAACTCCCATAGGCCATTTTTGGCATCCTTCTTTAAAGCCCTCCGCAGGGCCGTGCTTACGGTGATAGCGGCCGTGGGCGAAACAGATTTTAACGGCCCTCAAAAATGATTTAACATCACACAACGATATAAATACTGATCAAGGTTTAGCATTACAAAATAAAGTTCTTCACTGGTACAAACGCGAAAGGTGAAGATAAAGAAAAGATAACGAAGTTATAAATTAAAAATAGGCGATAACAATTAATCATCAATTAAAATGCGAATTATTGAAAAGCTAATTCAATGAACATAGGCGCAACTTGAGGGCAT
>QLNU02005127.1:0-17653 GCA_006491805.2 Dysdera silvatica | reverse complement strand
TGTTATGCTTTTCATTACATATCCTACATGAGGAGTATGGTATATTTCTGCACAGTTTGAATATTTTTATTGTATCCAGCCTTTGAGGCATAGACATGTTTAAAAATTTTGAACACTTGTATAAATTGTGAAATTCTTCACATAAGATGTATGCCTTAAGGGAAGTTTTACCAATGTTTTTATTGGAACTTACAAACAAATTTTAGGTTTAGTCATAGTATTGTGAAACCACTTTGATGATTTGGAAGGCGAACATTTATTTAAATTTTCTAAAACCATTGACTTATTATCAAGAAATTCTATTAACTCGGTTAAAGAAGGAATTTTCTTGGAATTTAACGATAATTCGTACGTTCTTCTGCTTTCTTTATCACGTTTTTGCAGGATAATATTAACAAGCATTGCTTCGGTAAGCTCGTTACACTCTAATTTCAAAACTTTTAAGGCTCTAAAACTCTTTTTTACGGTATCCGTGAGGTTTCTTAAACATTTTGATGATTCGTGCGAAATTGTCTCTAATTTTAATATTGCCTGTATATGTGTATCAACAACTCCCCGTTTATTTTCATATCTCTGCTAAAGGGCATGAAACAGCGACTCAAAATCGTCTTCGCTCGTTTCAACGTTTTTAGCATCACCGCGCAAAGCTGATTTTAAATAAAATAACTTCTGCCTGGTTGATAATTTATCGTTTTCAGCAATTATTTTTACAAATTGATTTTTAAAATTAGAGAATTATTAGATTTTATCGTAAAAAATCGGTAATGGAATATTCGGTAATTTAGATTATAAATTTAAACTAGCATTATCTTACTTAGTATTTTTTTAATAGTTAACTGCTTTATAATTTAAATTTGATATAATATATTTAATTCTTACTTCAAAATTTTCCCGTTGGTCTTCCAATTCCGATAACTCGGCTTCCATATCCACGATGTCTTCGTCTTTTTCCAGAGTTGTCTCGTAGTCTGTAAACAGTCGATTTATTTCCTCCTTCGCATCTTGAAGGTTATCCAGTTTTTGTGTGAGGTGTATCACTGAATCTTCTTTTTCCACAAATTCTTCTAAGAAGCTTTTGATTTTGGTTAGTTTCGCTTCGACGCGACCACGTGCTCGATTTAAGGACTTTAACTTCGCATCCATGATGATTGCTACTCGGACTCGACACTGACCACGATATGGTGGCGCTGAATAAAGTATTCATGACGACGGACCAGAATATAATAAAATTATCTATGTTTATTTCTAATTTTCTCCGCTTTACTGGGAGAATGATGTTGGCTGATGGAATTAGCGCTTTAAAGAATTGCAATGCGGTCGACGCAGTCGGCGCCTGAATTACAACTGGTTAATACAACAATTTTCCGCAAAGTGGCGGTACAAAGCATGAAAATGCTTTGGTAAAACTGTTTTATAAGACTTAACAGATTCTTTAACGATAGATAGGGAATTTTTGTTCGTTAAACGTTCTCGAAGTTATGCTTTTTCGTTGAAAATGTTTCTATGCATCTTACTGACTTTACATGCGTGCGTGTGTGTATGTGTATTGGTTCATGACGAAACATCATCGAAATTTGTTATGCAGCAAGATATTAGAAAGTTTATTACACAAATGCATATTAATATGAATTAAATATGATGATTTTCGAGGTATATCTGGCATATTTTTGTCGTTAATTCTTGTTTTTAATTATCTATATAAACGTAACTTGTATATAACGTGATTCAAATTCACTTATTTATAAGTAGGAACTCATTGGTTAGGAATTGCGTCTCTAAACACAATATACGACACAGTATATATTATATATGCATGAAAAAGGTCGTGTCTGTATATCGAAATTTTTTATGGAACTGTCTACATCGGCATACCGTATTCCGTCGAATTTTGTTAAGACGAATTACTTTTATCACGAACCATTTTCTGAAGTCCCGTCCGATTGTACAGCCTACTATCCTTTCTGGATAAAAGGAATTATTGTTAATAGGAACAGATTTTCTGTTCCCCACTTTGTGTTCATCTTAACGAGGTTCGACTGTGTATGACTCAATTTAACAACTATTATGTGAAATTCTCTTTTCATTTAGGGCCGAAGAAGTATTTGATACCTTTGGTATGTGAACTCGATCGTGAAAGCCTGAGGTGTTTTGTACAATTTTGACTGCCTGTAGCGGTGCTTGCGCTAAGCTTCTGTCCAGCTTCGTACGGAATTAAAGGAACTGAATTATAACAAAAAATCTCAAAACATTCCAAAATGGCTGCACAAGCTAATAAAGGTCCAAGAAACCCCGACGAGTGGTTGGAGAGATTAAGCAAAATCATGCCTGATGTTGAAAAACAGAGGGAATTAAAGAACAAATTTTGCCCAATACGCGAGGCGACCATTACTGAACTGACGAAAGTTAAAGACAGATCATCAGCTATGAACAAAGGAAAGAATTGTGCTGATATTGGAGGTGCTGGAATCACGTTCATTGCAAGTACGTTAAGGCATTTACTATTAAAATATTGCTTTTTTCAGGCATTTTCCTCTCATTGGTTAAATGTTGAGATAAATTAAACAACAATATTGATCAACATTTATTGGCGTAGTGATAACAGCGCCGATATTATGACGCGGTTAGAGGGTGAAATGTTCGAAAGAAAAAATATGTTTTTTCGCTTTCGGTGGAGTCAGAACCCAGGAACTGCCATTAGGCAAGGTTTCAGGCCCCCACCGAACGCAAAAAACATTTCTTTTCTTTCGAAAGTTTCACCATCTAACCACGTCATAACATCGTTGCTGACATCACTACGCCAATAACCATTGATTAATATAGTTGTTTAATTTAATCTGGGTAGTTTAGATAAATATTTGATTTTTAACGATCAAACGGTTTATTCTTCATACGTTGAATGTGGGTATTGTCATACGCAGGAAGTTCATAAGTGAGAGAGGGAGGAAGGGAGAGGGTGTTACAGAGCTACAACTTCATGTGTGTATACAGGGTGATTCAGAACTCATGGGTCAAAAATCAAGGGTTTGGAGAGGTAGAACACACCGAAACAAACACTTTTCATCATAGGAAGCCTGGTCGCAAATGCAGAGATTAGGTTCTAGAGGGCGCATTCAGGAGCTAAATGGCTCTTTCAAGAGCTAAATGGCTCTTTCAAGAGCTAAATGGCTCTTTCAGGAACGTACGGAAGCGATGGTTTTCTCATACGAAGTCATTAGCCTATCAGTAGGTAGCCAAAGTCGTCTGAATTGTTGAAGCACGTAACAGCAACCATCTGACATAAAATATAGTTTCAGCATGATGGCGTGCCAGCTCATTTCAGCGCTTCGGTGCTTGCTTAAATGCATGCTACATTTCCAGGACAGTGGAATAGCCGAAGGACGTATAGCTTACTACCCTTTCTGAATAAGATGAATTACTGTTAATACGAACATAATTTCTCTTCCCCTCGGTTTTCATCTTAACGAGGTTCGACTGTATTATACCTCCATATACATGAATGCATAGATAACGATCGGATATAGTAATAATAAAGCAATCTGTGTAAAAGAGTTGTTGATATTGGTACAGAGCAATACCCCAAACACTGAATATGACATACAGTATGCCTACAGATTTATGCACTACTCAGACAAAAATATTTGGATACTTCACCCAACAGAAGACGATAGAATTTAGTTTCCGAAATTAGTTTATTAGAGACCTAACGTTTGGCCATATTAACTTCAGGCACTGCGCATGCGTCTCGTAGCGTGCCAGTGCGTACTTGCGGTTTATGAATACTTAACCATTCGCCTCGAAAAGGTTTCGTAGAGGAAGGTAATTCCTCCAGTGCTGGGTTAAGGGTTTTGTGAGCCCTAAACTGGAAGGATAGAATGGGCCCCTAACGAATGTGGCCCTTGTAATATTCATTCAACAAATAACCAGGTTTTTTTTTAAGTTTATTGTTTTAATATTCAGGTGTATTAGCAATGAAAACTTCTAGGACAATTGTAAATAAACAGAGTTAAAATAATTCTTAAATTTAAATAATGCCCGGCTTCTGTAATCCCCAAAATCATGGATCCGAGGCTCGGGCTTACTTGATCTATGCGTAAATCTTGCACTGCTTGCCTTCTGACTTAGAATGGATACTCCTTCTTCAGAATTCCTTTTGCCTGTCTGTTTTATTGAGTAGAATATTCGACGAACGGGTCGAGTTAAAACGCGATATCTGAACTCACAGTCAGACGAAAAGGCCTTCGCCCTCTTGGCTTTGTGTGATTCAACCTGACCAAACCAGACTAGAGCGCGTTTTGTGGACAAACATATTTTTGGAATATCAGATGAAGTACACAGAGAAACCGATGCAAAATATTTTATGCATACAGAAAATCAAAATACATATATGGTGCGTTATTTAAATACCATTAAGCACTCGAACATATTTTATAGAAAAATTAAATAAAAGAAAATTCTGTCCCAAAAGTATACGGACATTGCACATTTTGTCCCCTTCAGTTCATATTTTTTTCCCTTTATTTTGAATAGTTTTACAGATTAGATCATGCCTACCTTCAGTGAGTTATTTTGACGACATAATGGGAAATATATGCAGTACATCGGGGACTTGGAAATTCAAAAAAATTCAAAAAAATTTGTAGAGAAAATCGAATGCATAAATCCTGTACAAAAAAAATGGGAACTCGACTGAGAAAGTTCAAGCAAGAAAGAAGGGGCAAAAGCTTTCTGATAACAAATCAGTTCGTGATAAAGGCCGACTTACTGACAAAATCATCAATCGATTCTCATCTTACTATGGGAAAGCCACACGGCAAAGTAAAGATTGCCTAAAAAACATGCATAGTGCCGTTTGGGCTATATGTTACGATCCTCGATCCACAGATAGTGAGCCAACTCATCACTTTTGCCCAAAGGGAATTGCGTTATATTGTAAGTTTTAGAAAGCTGTTGCAGAAAACCAGCAACATATTTTCAAACATGAAAATTCACTACCAACGGCAGTCATGGATGTCATGAAACCAATTTTTAAAGATTTGTCGCATCCAACACTTTTGACAGGATGTTTGCAAAACCGTACGCAAAACGCCAACGGAAGTTTAATTTCCGTCATATAAAAGTATTGTTCGAAAAATTCGGGAATTGGTCTTCTTGTGGCTGAGATTGCAACTTTTGAAGCAGAAATTACCTTCAATGATGGATTTCAAGGACGCCTTTCTACAATGAAGTGGTTAAAAAATTTTCCTGGTGTAAATGCAACAAGGGCTGCAGTGAAAGCAGATTGTAAACGGATTATGGATGCCGAGAAGCGAGCAACTGCATGTACAAAATAAGCTCGCGTAGTAAAGCGAAAGCTGCTTTCTCAAAAACATGAACAGCAGTTAAAGCAAGAAGGCATACTATATTCTGCTGGTGAATTTCAAAGGTGTGAAACTAATTGTCATTCAATTTATTCCATAAACATAACTTTACGCTACTTTTGAAACACATAAAAATAACGTATTCGCACATAATATTTTATGGATGTGTTTAGTGTATAATAAAAATTAACAGTTTCATTCATATATTCGCTTTGTACCAAAAGGACTAAAGTAGTTATTATAGTAATTAGCTTGACAAAATTGTATCCATAAAACAGTTAAAAAAATCATTAATTCACGCATTTTTTTATAATTTTTTTAATTTAGTAATTCATATTTTGAAAATTTATTGAAATTTGTATGATGATAGTCGAATTTATAAATGCAACTATTATACTTCATTTAAGCAAAAAGGTATACTTCATGGATTTAGTGAAATTTAAAGGTGTGGAACTAGTTGTTTATTAAAGTATCGATAAACTAAATTTTAAAACGCGATTTTCTCAAAATGTAAAAATTACATCTCCCGCGCACAATATTTTATGAACCATTTTTAGTAACCTAAAAAAAATCGGCAGTTTTGTTTGTATGATTACCGTGTATAAATGAGCTAAAATAGTTGTTATAGTACTTAAATTGACAAAGTTGTGCCCATAAAACCGTTGAAAAAGTCACGAATATATGCATTTTTTCAAATTTCATAATTTAAAAATTCAGATTTTCAAAATTTATTCAAATTTTTATAAGATGCTAGGTCAATTTATAGATGCAACTATTGTACTTCTTTTAAAATAGTTTTTGCTATGCTGTGTGCCTTTTAAATGAAACATTATGCGCAGCATAAACTTTTAATATATATTTTTTTTCTTTTAAACGTGTCTCATTTTTGGACATTAAAAATTTATATCCCTAGCATTTTTTATATAAACAATATTATCAGGAAGTTAAATATTTAATATATATTGTGTAAAAAAATTTTTGCATATCATTCAAATACTTTTTTAATGCTCACTTTTAAGAGAGTGTGCATTTTGCCTCTATTTTCAGTGGTTTAAAACCACAGAGTCTCCTGATATTTTTGGGAGTGACCTGTGGTCCTGATGGCAGGATTGCTTAAATGTCGCGTCCTGTTAACCTTTTCTAAAATTGTGAAGGGAGGGGGTAACCCTAAATATATATTATACCCTTATAGTTTTACGATTGCTGCCAAAATACTCATTGTCGGGCATGTTTAGCCGCCTCCCCACCTCCGTCTTTCTTTAAAAAGAACTTGGCTGAAATATAGATACCCAGGTGCTCCAGGGGTGCTTGGGAGGAAGAATAAAGTAAAACATGAAGAAAAGAGTATATTCCACAGTATATCAGTGGTACAATTAAAACAAGAGTGACGCCCATACCATGACAGACGCTCCACTTTGTGGTCGGCCGAAAAGGTGCGAGTTTCTCGTCGTATGCTTTGCCAATAGTAAGCTCAACCATCTGGACCATCTAGATTATTTTTTTTTTCATTACATAACCATTCGTAGGTCTAATATTTATGTTTCTTGGCCCAAGCAATACGCGACCTCTCTATGAAGTAGTTTTAGTAGTGGACAGCGATGCATTTTAATAATAAATGTGAACTCTACGTATTTGCAAATGTCGATAATCAGTAGGTTTTGACAAGGCCGTAGCTAAATCCTGCCTTATTTGACGCACAGACTTTTCTTGGGTAAAAGCTGATTTTAAAATTTGCCTGTCTTGTCGGTCTTTCGCAGTTATTCATACTGTGCATATCTGTGTACTATCCACACTTTTTTTTTTAGTTACATTGTCACATTTGATAAACCTAGGTAGATACCAGATCTACTTCATTGTATCTGTTTAGCAATATCAGAAATTTTCAACCCTTGGGCTTTTAAACCCCATGTTCTGGTCACCTCGGCTTACGAAAAATGTAAATTTCGTCGCAATTTTTGTTTTGTTTTCTCTGTTTGGACCTTTATGGCGCAAGAGCATCTGAGTTATACTGCGCCAGGCATTTTTTCAAATAACAAAGATAAAGACATTTACTACAAAACTACATACAAACTTGATTGCGTCATAAAGCAACGAGATTAACATGCAAATTTTGAAATTTAGTGCATTAAAACGACGTTTTAATTTGCTGTTCATATACTTTTGCGACATCATTTTTTTACTTCGTTTTCTCACCAAATATATGTGAGTGTTAAATGATATTTAAATATAGCATCGTATATGTTTTTTGATTGTAATATTGATTGATGCATAAAATATTGCATAATATATAAAATTGATGTATAAAATGTTGCATAATATATAAATTGATGCATAAAATGTTGCATAATATATAAAATTGATGCATAAATGTTGCATAATATATAAAATTGATGCATAAATGTTGCATACTATATAAATTGATGTATAAATATTTTTACATTCGTTTCTCTTTGTACTTCATCTGATATTCGACGAAACGGTTAGCTATAATATTTTGAGACGCGCCTTATACAGGATATAGCTTAGGTACGTACAGATAACGAGTAGGTTTGTTATATCTCCATTAGAGACACGGTATTTTACTGAAGTTCAGATGGGAAGGAGTTGTGACATGGGGGTTTTAGTCTGGAAAGGTCACTATACATTTATGTCCTTTTCTGTGATTCAAAAGCGATTTGAATTCAGTTCTGTAGTTTTATTTTACCAAATGATATTTGGTAGTTTATAAAAATCTCCGATTTTAATTTCTCCGTAGGTTTTCTTGGTCTGGTTGGACAACTCGGTAGCCTGTCCGGTTTAGTAAAGCCTGATGTGTGTAAATCGATGGTCGAGGGTGGTCGGCTTGGAAGTTTATTTGGAAAATGCGTCAGTTTAGGAAGCAAAGGAGCTAACAAAACAGCCGAGTGGTGGAACGCAAAAACTGTAAGATCGATTTTGGAGGAAGATGCAAAAAGCAGTATGGCGCTGATGGAGAGTCTAATACGGTTGGAGGAATTAAAGAAAATCGTGGAAGAAGTGATGAGCTTTGACATGTTTACGAGAATGGTTAACTTCTTCAAGCGAAGACGAAACGTGAACGAGGAAGAGGTTAATGCCGATCTACCTCCTCAGATCTATTATTTCATTCAGTCTTCCAGCTTATCCAAATCACTTAAGGCTAAGGTCGAAGAGTGGTTAAGAGCCATTTATCGATCTTTGCCATCCAGGAAATCCTTTTTCAGTGTCATGGGAATGTTTAAGAAAATTGATCTTGCAGATACTAAGCAGACGTATGACGACCTTTGTATTCTAAAGGCTAAATTTCTCGAAACGAACCCCACTCTATCGCTGTTGAAAACCAACTATGATTATCGTACGCGCGAAGGTATGCTCAATGCTGTCATGCTGGGTGTCGATGTTCTTAGTTTATGTAACCAATATCAGTCAATAAGTGAAAAATGTCGGGATGTAGACGTCGAATCCGAATTTATTACGAAGCTTGAGAAGTGCATAAGTCTTCTGCAAGAAGAATTGAACATTATCAAATCTCTTAACCTTGATTGATCGATTATCTTCAATTTTGATGACCTATTCATAAAAAATTAATCGACTATATTCATGCTATCTGCCATAATCATCGAGTTATATGGGCCTGTAGAACCTGAGCTCCTCACTCAATAATTTACAATAAATTGAAATCCAACATATATTCCCAGATAGCAAAGATCGTCCTTGTGACGTTCTGAACGTCTTCAGGACGTCCTTAGGACGATCTTTTCTATCTGGGTTGTAACGTATAAATGTACAAAATATGTGCTACAAACGATATGCTTTATGTACAAAAATATATGTACAAAATATATGTCCCCAGTATTTTTGAAAAATGTACGTTGGTACCATATTCCTTTGTGGTACTGTTGGTCGTAGCACATCGTATCCCACATCCCTTAAGAAAAGTGATGCGACTCCGACAATTTAATTTTATGAAAGAGACGAAAGAAGCTTGCTGTTGTGATCACTGACTTTATGTGTGTGGTTCGGTTCCTGATGATAAGTTTGCTTGCACGAAGTAACGTAGCAATTCATAAATTGTGTCTGGGGGGTCACAATAAGCAGTTCAGAGGTCAAGTTAAGCTGTTAGTTTTATTCCAGATTGATGACCCAAAAGAACAGTCTTCAGATATACAAACAAAAGACGGAAGATCCCCCATTCCACCACAGTGCCCTCCTTTAAACATAGTAAACACGTGACACTACCTAATACTAAATTTTTAAACTACATTTGTGAAACTCTTTTTCTGTTACAAGTTAACGTATTTCTTAAAAAAGAAGAAGCACAGTTGAAACAACTTATATGCAACTCGCATATATTTGAAAATTGCATATACGCAAAAAGTATCGAGCATCCAATTTTCTGCTGTCTTTTTAGTATTATATGAATCCGATGAATTGCGATTTTATACATGCAAGTGTTTTTGAAACCAAACGAATGTTTTATTATGAAATTTAAACCGAATATCTGTAAAACAAGTTTCATCCACAGTAAATGTGTAGCTGACAACACTTATTGTTAAGGATTGTCTTTCCTCATCGGAAATTGCTGGCAATCCTTGTTGAAGTTCCATTTGCTAGCTTATTTACTGGGTTTTTTTACGTCTTCCTCCTTTCTCTGTGTTCGAAATCACTGTCAAATTTTTTTTTTGTAACGGCACTGGCCTGGTAAAAAAAAGATGTCTCTACACTAATGATTTTGCACGATTATTTAAGGTCAAACAATTTTCATATGAAAACCGTTAATACTTTAACAGACCAGATCTTTAACCAGTTACCAGAACATCCATGCGTTCAAAGGAAGTTAAAGACTTTTTTCGCTAATACAGTACATGTGTTTACATAACATTGTAAGTACTAATACCTTAATTCTTGTTATTTTTATTAATAAAACAACAGTACTGTACATTATAAATATTGAAATAAATAATGTATATGATTTATAAAATTAGAAATAAGAATATCTAATTTAATAATAAAATTCATTAAAAATTTAATGAGCAAATTATTTCCACGCTATAGTTCAGAGAATACCGCTTTTATGTAAAACCCGCTTATATGCGCCACCCTGTTATTTGCATAAGATTTTGCTGCCGCGTCCGTTTGCTTATGTGCGGTTTCGACTATATAATCCAAAAATTCATATTTTGTCAGTATATCACTTTTTTAAGAGATGCGACATCTGTCATTTAAGTCTGTGTTATAATCTAGGATACTTTATCCGTATATTGCTTCACGTTTCCCATGCGCTTAGGAATGTTAGGAAATTTGAAATCGTTTCTATAAGTCAGGAAAAAACGAGATTTTTTAGCCAAACCTGAAAAAGTCAGGGAAAACGTTCCAAACGTGTGCTACATAGCTGAAGTTCACACGAACCTGAAACTATTTGCCCTGAAACCGCTGTTCAATTTTATATCTTTTTTCGCAATTGGTCAAGAAATTTTGTAGGAAAAGTCAGGGGAACTCTGGAACAGTCACATTTTTTTTCTCCAATATTAGTTGGAATCCGGTACTTTTTAATGATTGCGAACAATCATCCCTTCATGTTTTAATATGATTTGGATGCCATTTTTTACACTCACGTTTGGATAATGTTCATAAAAACTTAAATCGTAATCATATATTTTCTTGAATTCTTCTTGCGTGCAGGGCAAGTCCAAAGTTTACATCAAGGGATAAAATGAATTAAGTTAGATATCGATGACAAAACAACATCGATAAGCTCGTCGATTACTATCGAATACTGGACTCTCTCTCTCTTCTGACTCATATCTGCCCAATGTTCGTTTTCCTGGACCTATCATGGTATATCCCTGATTAGTCAGAGAGGTACGATTTGGAGATTTTTAAATCGTGACCGTGGGATTAATTACAGCGCCGCCTCCGGCGGCCACCCTTCCCAATGAAACCCTTGCACAATTCCTCCTCCTCAAATCGTGACCACTTTTACAGCTGGGCGTAGACGTACGCAGAAAGTTCATAATGTGGGGAGGGGTTATAGAGCTGCAACTCTGTATACTCATATGTATATGTACAAAATTTCATTGTTTTAGGGGTGGGTTACAATCCCTATTAACACCCTCGCTTACCTCAGCTGAGGAATCAGCTTAATAGCTAAGGATGTCGCTCTTTCCAAGGCAAATTTTGTGCGTTCAACGAATAAAAACTGACAAGCATCTCTTCCTTAAATCAAACTTCAATGTCTTTAGCATTTGTAAGGTTTTCGAACAGATTTGTGGAAACTACAAACTCACACTTTGGTTTCTTCACAAGTTACAGACCTAGATTTTAAAAAAATATACTTTCGATTATACTTCCATTCTAGAAAATGTTGAAGAATGCTACTCCCATCTTAAGAAATAAAAATTGTTGTTAATTTTATTCAGTAGGCCACGAAATTGGGGTTTTAATGATGTATATACCCCCTGTGTATCTATTTTAAATAATAGACCCAGGATTTGGTGAATAATTTGTAAAATTTGAGACTTTTAATTTGAACTCTTGGACTACTGAGTATTTCGTACAATTTGTCTGCTTGATGATTTTCAAATGTACATAAATTCGCTAATAAAAGTGAATAAAATTGAGTACATGCATGGTTTTCTCTTTCTTGTACAAATGGACTACGTAAATGCATTCGGTATATTTATCTATACAATAAGCGGGATTGGAAAAAAGAAAGAAAGTAATTTAGACATAAAAGAGCCTGGAAAACCTTAATATGAGTTAAAAACAATAAATCAAGGCTCAAAACATGCAGAAATAGATATAATATTAAACTTCAGCTTCATAAAGTTTCTCGGTGGAGTTTTGAACGGTCACCAAAACGGATGAAAGTCTCCTTTTTTTTTTTTTTTTTTATTTATTTATTTATTTATTTATTTATTTATTTATTTATTTATTTATTTATTTATTTATTTATTAAATTTTATTTATTAATTTATTAATAATTTATTATTAATTTATTATTAATTTATTATTAATTTATTAATAATTTATTATTAATTTATTAATAATTTATTATTAATTTATTAATAATTTATTATTAATTTATTAATTTTATTTATTAAATCTTGATGCTCCCTAAATGCTCACACGTTGGACAGTTACAATATATACTTGAAATGCATGAGGATTTCTTGATGCACATTTAGATGCGCAAATAACCGAATATGTAATGTTCATGTTTATTTTTTATGATCCATAGACAGCCAAGATCCCAGGCACTATTATTCCTATATCATCATCATCATCATCATATTCAACCATTATCTATCCACTGCTGGATGAAGGTCTCTCCAAATGCTTTCCACACAAGTCTATCCTGAGCAATTCGCTTCCACGTCACCCCAACCTGTTTTCTTATTTCATCCACCCATCTAGTTTGAGGACGTTTTCTAGGTCTTCGGTGGTCTCTTGGAATCCAGTTCAGAATTTCTGTTGTCCATCGTTGATCAGTTCTTCTTGCAATATGCCCAGCCCATCGCCATTTCAGTCCTTTTACTTTAACAATGATGTCCTCTACTCTAGTTTGCTCTCTCACCCAAGTGTTTCTTTTTCGATCTCTCCTAGTTATTCCAAGCATGCACCTCTCCATGCTCCTTTGCGTTGTCTGTAACTTTCGTATTGCTCCAACTGTTAGACTCCATGTCTCTGATCCATAAGAGAGGACTGGCAATACACACTGGTTGAAGACCTTTCTTTTTAGACACAAAGGCAATTTCCCCTTCAGGATAAAACTGTTTCTTCCAAATGCACTCCAGCCAAGTTTAATACGTCTGTTGAGTTCTTTCATAATGTTGCCATCCATTGAAATCAGCTGGCCAAGGTAAATATATGAATCAGCAATTTCTAGCTCAGTGTTGTCAACTTGTATTTTTGTTTCCTCTACAAAATTATTGAACATGATCTTAGTTTTTTGTAGGTTCATCTTGAGTCCAACTTCTTTACTTCTAGTTGAGAGCTCCTGTACCATGTCTTGGAGTTCTGATGGGTTCGTTGAAAAAATAACAATGTCATCAGCAAACCGCAGATGATTTAAATAT
This sequence comes from Dysdera silvatica, assembly GCA_006491805.2. Taxonomy (NCBI): domain Eukaryota; kingdom Metazoa; phylum Arthropoda; class Arachnida; order Araneae; family Dysderidae; genus Dysdera; species Dysdera silvatica. Next base: position 4,221 of record QLNU02005127.1, on the reverse strand, counting down.
TCACCATTTATTTTTATTCCCTTGTTATTCCAATTTATCAGCTGAAAAATCATCTGTAAAGCTGAAGTAAAAAGTTTTGGAGAAATGGTATCTCCCTGCCTCACCCCTTTGCCAAGTTTGATAGTTTTGGTATCTTTATGTAACCGAAATTTTGCACTTGCATTTTTATACACACGTTTCACCATGTCAATGTACACATCCTCGATGTCTGTTGATCTTAAAGAGTTGATGACTGCTGATGTTTTAATAGAGTCAAAGGCCTTCTCATAGTCAATAAATGCAACACACAATGGAAGTTCATATTCATGTGTTCTTTCAATTAATTCTCTTAATACTTGAATATGGTCCACTGTACTGAATCCACTTCGAAATCCAGCTTGTTCTCTTGGTTGAGCTGCATCTAATTTTTTCTGCAGGCGATGTGTTAGCACTTTTGTGAAGATTTTATAAATAGCAGGTAACAAGCTAATTGGTCGGTAATTTTTCAAATCCTCTTTATCACCTTTTTTATGCAAAAGAATTACTGTTGCAGAATCCCATTGGTTTGGTATGTTACCGCTGTTAAGACATTTGGTAAAGAATTTTGCAAGTATGTCTTCTACATATTCTCCAGCTTCTTTTAGGATATCTAATGTAATACCATCATCACCAGGGGCTCTTCCTTTCTTCATATTTTTTATTGCAAATGAAACTTCTTCTTTTAAGATTTTAGGAGCTGTTCCTTCGACTATTTCAATGTCTTCGTTTAATCCACTGTTACTTTCGTATAGATTTTTGTAGAATTCTTCAACTCTTCTAAGTATTTCTTCCCTATTTCTTGTTACGGTGCCATCCTCTCCTTTTAATGCAATGATGTGTTTCTTCCCAACAGATAAACTTCCTTTAACAACCCTAAGGCTCTTGTTATTTTCAATGGCTTTCCTTACTAGCTCACAATTGAATTTTCTTATATCTTCTTTCATGCTTTTGCGCAGAGTTTTACAAAGTTCTATGTACTCAATCCTGGAACTGGTATTTCGATTGTCCACCTTCATATCTCTTCGCCTTTTCATGAGCTGTTTCGTCTTCTCAGATAATTTGCTATTGTGCTTTTTACAGGTTACACCACCAATTTCCCCAGCAGTTTCAACTATTGTCTTAACAATGTTTTCATTTGCTTCTGAGATATCAATTTCTTCAATAAGTCCTTCCAGTGCAGAAAAGCGATTTTTTAATTCCAACTTGAATGCCTCGGTATTTACTTTCAGTTTCATTAGATCCACCCTCTTACTTACTTGTTTCCTAATGAGCTTCTGTCGTTCTAATTTAGTATTTAAGTGCACTTTACATCTCACCATTCGATGATCACTTCCAGTATTAAATCTGTTCAGTACGCTGCAATCTTCAATAATTGATTTCTTGTTTGCCAGGATATAGTCAATTTCGCTGGTTCCTCCATTGGGGTGTTTCCATGTCCATTTTCTTTGCGGTTTCTTCTTAAAAAATGAATTCATGATGCTAAGATTTTCAGCTTCTGCAAATTCGATGAGTTGATCGCCACGTTCATTCCTTTCCCCATATCCGTATTTACCAACCGATGTCTCTCCTTGTTCCTGTTGTCCAATTCTTGCATTAAAATCTCCCATGATGAGCTTGATATGTTGTTTCCCCTTGGTATGTAGCTGTTTGATTTCTTCATAGAATTCCTCAACCTCCTCGTCGGTATGGCTTGATGTTGGTGCATATGCCTGTACTATCTGAAGTTGGTATCGCTGGGTTAGTTGAACAACGAGCCTCGCTGCTCGATCTGACGTGCTTTCGACTTCAAGAAGGTAGTCTTTAATTCTTTTGTTGATTAAGAAGCCAACACCACTTGTTCTTCCAGTTTCCGTTCCTCTATAATAAAACAAATGTCCACTTTTAAGTTCCACCAACTCTTCACCTTTTCTTCTAACTTCACTGAGTCCTACAATGTCCCATTTGATCTTGTCAAGTTCTCCAATTCCAGTTTTGTTTGTACAAGTATTCATCCATGTACCCACATATATATATTAGGTTTCACATATATATATATAACAAAATTCAATTCTCTAAAACCAAGGAAACCTTTGGAAAAGATTAGATAATAAAAATCAGCCCAATGTAAAAAGAATTCTCGAACAAATTAAAGACATCCAAAGGGTTTTTGTGATCAATGTTACAGACAAAGCCACAGGAAATTTTGCATTTATCTGTAAAAAATTCTACATTGAAAACTTAAAAAAGGAGCTAGCACTTTCATCAGTATATACTCCTTTTAATGAAAGTGAAACAATTTGTGACAAAAAAATCCTTGCCTTTCATAAAAGGCTCAAGTTAACTAACAAATCTTTTAACAAACCTTTCCTCTTTGCCACGGTAAAATTCCACAAAAACCCTCTAAAATTTTGTTTTATCACTCAAGTAAGCAATTCGTATGGATCCTCTGCTGCAAAAGCATTATTTCATTTATTAAAAAGGTTGAAGACCAAATTAGAAGCCAAGAAAAAACATGGTTCATAAAAGATAGTAATTCTATAATTAAATATCTGCAAGAAAACCAACTATGTAGCATTAAATGCCATGACTTTGAAAACCTTTTCAATTCCATTGACATTTCACAGTGTTCCGAAATTATCTTTCACTACCTTAAAAAATAGAATTTCTTTGGGCTGGAAGCATCCAACTGCAAAAACCTTCTTTCCTTTAGCCTCGAAAACAACATGAAAACGTTTGGCAGGCTTTGTGTACAAACCCACGGAATTCCCACAGGAGCCAGTTACTCCAGTATTTTGGCAAACTTATACCTTCATTTTTACGGAAAAGCTTACCTTCAACAACAAGTCACATTCAGATACATTGATGACCTCATAACACTCAATGGCACTAAGAATCTTGACATCTACCCTCCAAACCTAAAACTAATTAAAACCAATACTGACAACAAGAGTGGTGCTTTCCTAGATTTAAATATCAGCATCAACGACAACTCTCTTACTGAAATTGACTTGTATGACTTCAGATGTAAGACTTCAGATTTAAAGTGAATTTCCTCACAAACTGGGACTCCAACATATCCAGAAAAGTCCACAGAAATATCATTTGTTCGAAATGTTCTCGAAATGTTCTCGAGTAACAATAACCTCAAATTAAAAAACTTTCAGACACTAATGTCGAATGCATTTACAATGATGTTCCACATTACTTCACCAAGAATCTGGTATATAATTTTGTTAAAAAACTTTCTTGATCCTAAACCCTCTACTTCATTTCATTTTCCACATACCTTTAACTTTCTCAGTCCCTATTTCCACTATTATCATCTATTATATTCTATCCTACGCTTGTTTTTTCACCACAAAAGCACCATTCAAAGTTTAAGTCCTAGTGGACAAAAGGCAACTTTTCTAGCAGAAAGAGCCCCAGTGTTTTGGTGTTTTCTCCTACACCCAAGACATGACAAATCTCATTTCTTTTACCTACTTTCTTACTTCTAATCCTTCAGTATTTTTTCTTAAATACTTCTTGTCACCTCTGGATTGTTTTTCTTACATTTTTATTTATTATACTAACAAGTTTATGTCTGTAATGTAGGTAAGTGTTTTGACAAACCTTGCTGCTATAATGGACGATGCCTTGCTTCTGAAGCAAAACTTCAGGAATTGGAAGAGGAACTAGACAAGATCAAATGGGACATTGTAGGACTCAGTGAAGTTAGAAGAAAAGGTGAAGAGTTGGTGGAACTGAAAAGCGGACATTTGTTTTACTATAGAGGAACGGAAACTGGAAGAACAAGTGGTGTTGGCTTCTTAATCAACAAAAGAATTAAAGACTGTCTTCTGGAAGTTGAAAGTACATCAGATCGAGCAGCGAGGCTTGTTGTTCAACTAACCCAGCGATACCAACTTCAAATAGTACAGGTATATGCACCAACATCAAGCCATACCGACGAAGAGGTTGAAGAATTTTATGAAGAAATCAAAGAGTTACACACCAAAGGGAAACAACATATCAAGCTCATCATGGGGGATTTCAATGCAAGAATTGGACAACAGGAACAAGGAGAGACATCGGTTGGTAAATACGGATATGGGGAAAGGAATGAACGTGGCGATCAACTCATCGAATTTGCAGAAGCTGAAAACCTTAGCATCATGAATTCATTTTTTAAGAAGAAACCGCAAAGAAAATGGACATGGAAACACCCAAATGGGGGAACTAGAG
>QLNU02005125.1:23958-34693 GCA_006491805.2 Dysdera silvatica | reverse complement strand
GGGCCGATTTTAAGGTTACAATAGAGCATGTGTCTCTATTTGTAAGGAAGGTCAAAGTAAACCCCGGTGTACTCATTGGACATGCCAAAGCATTGACCCACGGTGCACTCATTGGACATGCCAAAGCATTGACCCACGATGCAGCTAAATACCAGATGGATTGCTTCATGTGTAAAGGTTTCTCTCTCTCTCCCTCGGGGGAATATGTCTTGGATTCAAGATGATGTAGTGAACGGTCAGTTACCGAAACGTGTGGTGATTGGGTGCGTGGACAACAACGCCTTTAACGGTACTTATAAAAAATCACCGTTTGATTTCAAGCATTACAATCTCAATTTCTTAGCTGTCTACGTCGATGGTCAACCCGTCCCTGCGAAGCCTTTGGAACCTCGATTTGATCGCAATTTGTATGCATGTGCTTATCACAATGTTTCTCGAATCAGAAAAGGCAACCTTGGATCAAGGAATCGATATTTCATGAACGGATTATCCGTTGGGATATCCCTTATATGATTTTTATATCAGCAGCGATATGTGTAGGGGCGGACATTTGAATTTGATACGTCACAGAAATCTGCGCCTTGAAGCAAAATTCGATGCACCCCTAATCAATAGGGTATCCGTGGTGGGCTATACGGAATTTGATAATCTAGTGGAAATTAATCGGGCTAGGAATATTTTATTCGATTTCAGCAGTTAGCATGATAGGAACCATTCTAGAAATGGAAGTTTCAAATTTCTGTGGAGTTTTCGCCAGCGACAGAATTCCCAAGACGTTTGAAACACTATCTCCTTCGTTTGTAGCCAATTCCGAGAAGCATATATCTAGCGACAAGCACTGGTTAGCGATTTACGTGCAAGACAAAAGTACTGTTGAGTTTTTGACTCTTATGAACAACCACCAGAGTTCTGCGGAAAAGACTTTGCTGATCTCGTGAAAGGATTTTCATACATCTCAAGGAATACTTCCATGTTACAATCGTTAACTTCCAATGTATGTGGTCAATATTGTATCTATTTTATCCTTGAAATAAACTCGGGATTATCTCTTCCTGTCGTTGTACGCGGTTTAAAAGCTTTGAGCTCAGATTTTTCAGTGTATCCATTTGTGAAGAAAAGATTTGGTGTACGCTTGAATTTTATAAAATAAAAATGTGCTTATTCTATTTTCCTGACTTGCTTATTATTTCCTATTTAAACATTATCTGTATGCTATAAAAACCCCTCTCCCGCGAGAAACTTCATCATAAATACGATGGATCTCCACAAAATTAAACGCCCGTCTTCCATTGCATTACAGGTCCTACGCATTCTGGAAAAAAGAATAATAGAAGAGCGAATGATAGATCCGTTCCCTACGGAAATAGTATGGTGTTACGGCGAATATCAGTCCTTATTCAGCGAAATAAAAGTAATGACATTACTTGAAGTGCTGCCGACGGATTATTCTTCCTATATCTGCAGCAGCACTTTATTCATCATTGACGACTTAATGACGGAGTTATCTGAAGATAAGCGTCTAACAAATTTATTTGTGAAGGAAGTCATCATAGAAACTTTATTGTGGTGTTTATCGTTCAAAATTTCTTTAGTAAGGGGAGCCAGATGCGGAATATTTCCTTAAATGCGCATTATTTTTTTTTTATTCAAAAATCCTCGGGACCGAAGTTAGGTTCAGCATTTAGCACGGAAGATGCATTCCAGTAGGACAAAATTCTTTTTAGAAGCCTTTGAAGATGCAACGAAGGCTGCCTGTGAGTACCTCATGGTCAATTTAAAGCCCACGACTTCAGAAGACATACGTCTACAAACCGTTTTATTTGATGACGATACTATTTCTACCAACTCAGATAGTGGGCGGGCAGATCACATAGTGGGCGGGCAGATGCATGGCTACGAACCGGTTTATACGCCGTTGTCATCCTACTTTTTTTCCCGACCCCAAACCATTTAGTAACGTGCCAACATCCGTATCGGACATGTATAACTCCGTGGTAATCGATTTTCAAGCGTTCCAAGTCTCGAATCGGCGACTCGTTGTAAAAGAATTTGCCTATTTCACTGTGGAAGAGTGGAAATCATGGGAACTTTAAGTTCAAACCTCAATACGAATGGTTGAGACTATCTCATAAAGAAAAAATGGCGAATGTGTGGGTGATGGTGAACCGTCATCGAATGTCGTGGTCCGCTGGCGAACTGAGGTACGAACAACTCAAGTCCTTTGTTTTTTGTCATCGAACTATGATATCGTGTGTTGCAAGGGGGGAAGAGAAATGCCGCTTCATCGAGACTATTACTGGAATGTCATGTGACGAATTAAAAGATTGTCCCAAAGCCACTACCCTACCTGCTTGTCGGGGAAGATGTATCAAGCACGGAGTTAATTATCCTTACTGTGCATTAACAAAAGATGCAAAACTAGGTATATATCTTCGTAAGCAAATGGCGAATTCTCATTACTGGATAAGATGTCACGTTGGGCACATCAACATTTTAATAGTCTCAAGACTATTAGAAACGGGAAAGCCAAAAGAAAAGAAATATTTAAATCTTGTTCAAACGGTGTTATTAAAGCTGTTTGTGAGTGCTCCTTAAACCTATTAAAAGGAAGGATACCTGTTTCCGTCTATCAAAAGAGGAGGTTTTATAAACACAAGAGGACGTTGCGACAGTTGGTAAAGAAATCTTATAGATGCGTAAGCAGATGTAGCCAAAGAAGAGTTGTTAACTGCATTCCCTACAATATGTCCACCTTTGAAGTCCAAATAAGGTTGAATATGAATTTCATCCATAAGTAGTATGACATTTTTTCATGCTCTTCTAAAAATCTGAAAATAGAAGTGCGTACACGATAAACAATTTTCTATCTTCGTCGGTTGGATCGGTTAAAAATTTATTGCAAAGAGTTTTTATTTTTGACAGACGAGGTAAAATCGGTGAACTGTAGTGCTATAAATATTTATATGCATGTGAGCTTATTGAGTACATAACCGATGAAAAAATCATTGTATTTAGCAGAATAACGATATCTCTCTTTTGAATTAACATGAAGTTTTAGCTGTTCTGAAAGAAAGTTAAGAGAAGCGCGTTTATCAAAATCATCACACTCTATTTCAACCAAGACAGTTGTTAAATGATCTATAATTTGCTTAAAGCGATTATTATCATAGTTGGCCGAAGAATTTTTCATTGATGTTTCATTCATAAAATTCAAACGATTTTCCATAACTTCCAACTTATTAACATGACAGGATGTTTTGATTTGGTTGTTATCCACAAAATTTTCTTGGCTATATAAATATGTTTCCATCTTCAAATTTGAATGTATTACGACAGCGTAATTTGTAGTAGGTCCTAGATTAAAACCAATTTTGAAAAAAGTAACCTTTGACTCCTCGATTAGTTTAAACCAATTTTGTTTTTGGGGTAATGAACCCAGCAGCCTATTAAAATTTTGAAAAGAAATAGATTCCTGACGAGCAATGAATTCAGCTTTGCTTTCGTTGATAGTTCTCAATAAACTGAATTCCTCAGTTTCACGAATTTTATCTTCCCTGCTTTTACGAACGGTGGGACAAGTTTTTTAACGATATTTAGGACAATTTGGAATTATACTTGGTATAGCATCAACTTGTAAACGTAGACGTTTCATAGAAAAGGTAGAACACTCACCGGTTTTCTTTTTGAATTTCGACAGATTCTGGATGATATCGTCGTTTTGAAAATGAAGTTCGCAGACTTCGCTGCGTTTCGACGGTGTAAAGTCTGCTCATGGAGTCGCCCTGGGCTATCTTTTCCTTGTATTTTCATCCTCTGGAAAGGAGAAAACCGCCACTTTTGGTGCATCACCATATCCATAATTTCCCGAACAGGAAAGTACACAGCATCCAAACGGCATTTTGGATTGCCTCGTGGCTCTAAACAAATCGTTCTGGACACACGTTAAACGTGTTGTTGTTTGACGAAAGCTTTTAACGCCTGAATACTGTAATGTTCTACAAATGTTATATAATAATAGCTAACTGCAACTACACTTACCTTCAGGTAAAATAGGATAAAAAAAAAAAAATAATAATTTCGTACGCTACGCTAAGGATAATCAATCCACTAGTAGCCGGCCATGCCGCGATGCTTGCTATGACTACTAGTTAGCGAGTCACGTGATTGAAACGTCAGAGCTATCTGGCCTCATTATCCCTGTGGTAACGGTTTAACGCGAAATATTTGGCATTTTTAATGGCACTGGCATACGTGTTGCGAACAACAGTGTATTCATAACAAGACATGCCAGCTTTGATTCCTTGAAAGCGACAACAGTACCTTTCAATATGACGTCATTCCAACTGCCTACGAACTCGTCAATGTCATCTGTCTCTTTCATTCGATTGAAAGGTTCTTGGCATTAGATTGTCGCAATCATTATTATTTTTTTAATCCCATTGGAATTGAACAAATATTTTTTTCCTCCTGCGTAGAACTCCTCTAATCTAGTTTTTAATAGCAAATTTGCAGAATGTGGCAACACCAGTAGCGGTTCTAGATAAAAATATTTTAGGGGGCAAAAATTCCTGCCCGTGCACATATAGGCAATATAATAAACTAATAGAAATAAAATATAGTATACCAGGGAGGAAATGTAAAAATATAATAAACTCTGATTATATTTGGGGGGGCCATGGGCCCTCCCCCGGCCCCAGCTTAGAACCGCCACTAGGCAACACGTGTGCTCAGAGTAATTGTTTGCTTGAGTTTTTAGGGCGATAGGACAATAAAGGTTATGCTACGCCGCGACCTACAGTTCCTCACGGAATATAAACCACGAACTATGATGGGTAGAAAAAACGACACGCGTTCTATGATACTATTGGGAGCCGAACCCAGGGTAATGGATGCCCCCCTGGGGAAGTGTATCTACATTTTTCTGAGGAATACAAACCTTGTAAGATCTCGGGAACGAACCCCCTGATTACAGTGGGAAGTTAGTTGACAAGCAAGTTTTTTTTTGTTTTTTTTTCACCGTTGCGAGTCGAACCCGGATTAATGGCATGGTAGTTGAACGCATTACTACTGCGTCACTACAGAATTTGTTCAAAATAATCATTGTAAATAAAAAAAAAAGTACATTGGAACATAGGCGTAGACAGAAAGTTCATATAAGCAGGTTCAATGGTGGGGGTTGCAGAGCTACAACTCATATATTTCGCGTATAGCCCAGATGCTTCTTTGCTTTTCATAAAAGCTAAACAATCAATCAATATATATTTGCTGTTAAATATACAAAATTTCATTGATATAGTTGTTGTGGTCCCCAATCCCTGGCTACGCCTATGTTTTAGAATTGTACTCGAAAAATCATTAATGATAAAAAAGAAGTGCAATAGATTAAAAATACAATCCGAACCAGTGATCCGCCTTTGTGTCAGTGCCGTATCAATTCAAAAATTATGGGGTGGGGCAAGTGTCTTTAAAAGGGATGGAGTGATTCAACGTTGAGGAGAATAATGTATTTTTTTTTTTTTTTCTACTTGGGGGATTAAGGGTGTTGCCCCATTTGCGTACATACCAGATGCGTACATGTCAAAATTTGTCCCAGATGCGTACAAGATGGAAAAATTAGCTCATAGTTATGGTTACTACCATTTGGTTACCAATTTCCTGAGCCATTTACGCCTTCTATACTGATAGGAAACTGTAAGAGGTGCTCCCCACCGATTTTGACAAATGTGGTATCGTTGGAAAGGTCTTGGCGTTTAGAGCAAAAATGCCTATAGAACTACCCGTCGCATAGAGGGGTATTTGGCTAATCTAGCTGGCCAAAAGTTGATTTTATAAAACTTACTCTAAATAGAAATAAATAGCTACGATCCAAAGTTGAATAATCACTTAACGATATGCTGCCAATTTCCCTCCTCTCAGTGCAACTCAGAGCCGTGCAAAGTGGGGGTGCGAGGGGTGCGATTTTGAGGGCGGCCGTGGTGTTTACTGACTTTTTTGTAAAACATTTTATTTATTTTTGTCTGAACACCTTTTTTTTTTTTTTTTATTAATATGCAGTAAATTGCAATTTTGTTAAAAGGGTAGGTTTTTTTAATCTTTCCTTTTCCACAGAAAACGTGTGTCCCTTATTTAAATTAGCCCCACTTTTCAGCACTTCTTTTCTTTGATTACCAACCACTAAATAGTAAGAAAAAACTAATCATAGCCGATGTAGTAATATTAGATGTTAAATGTTTTTTTATATATGAGATATTATTACCATTCACAGGGTTAACACAATTGCCAAATGGTCGGCACACAGAGCCACCGGGGCGTAATCTTGTAAATTTCTCGCAAAGAAAAAATGATTTCACGGTGCCTGGTGGGAACCGAACCCATGACCTCTTGGTAGCCGGCCAGGGGCTCTTCCAACTGATCTACAGACGATCTGCCATCCTCCCCTCTGCGAGCGCATATAAAAAAACAATTTATCGTTTAATATTACCACGTCATCTGCTATGATGAGAAAATTTTCCCTGTCGTTAATATCACGTTAGTCCCACTTTTCGGGCGTTCGCTTCTCTGACGTTGATTTGGTTTAAAAAGCAGTCCATGCACTGCTTCATTTCGAAACTTGTTCATAGTAACGCTTAAATTCTTTTAGGGGCATAATAAAGTGTTTATAGTGAAGCTTTATAGTTCTTTTACGAGCACTAACGAAAAGCTCTATCATTCCAATAACGGAAATTTCCTTAAAGCAATTGAGATGTTAGTGGAATTTGATCCAGTTATTCGAGAACATGTTCAGAGAATTTGAACGTCTCATAAGGATAGAAATCGTATGAATCATTATCCCGGAAAAAGAAGTCAAAATGAAATAGTTAACATAATTGCATCAAGTATTAAAACAACGATATTAAATTTGATTAAGAAGTCTCGATATTCTGCAATGATTCTGGACCGCACGCCCGACAAAAGTCATATTGAATAAATAACGATCATCATCCGATTTGTGCAATTAGAAAATAGTCCAAGCAAAATAGAGATCAGTGAACGCTTCCTAGGATTTTTCCCTATATACCATACAACGGGGATAGGGGTAACTGATTTCGTTTTAATGAAGTTCTTCAAAGAAAACTGTTGAATATAAATGATTTCCGAGCTCAAGGATACAAGAGTGGGGCAAATTTTAAAGGGATAAATCAAGGACTGCAAAAACGTATCTTAGTTATAATAGCCATGCTTCGTTGGAGCAGTGTTCAGCCCACACCTTAAATTTCGTAATTCATGATGCCGCAAGGATATCAAATGAAACTGTAATTTTTTTTTTAATCTTGTCCAAGAGTTGTATTTATTTTTTTGCAGCATCGACATGATGGTCAATACTTAAAAGTAATGTATCCTCACTGATTTTAAAACCAGTTGAACGAGGTGGTCAAGTAGGATTGATGCTGCTACTCCTTTACGGTATCAGCTAAACAAAATATTTGATGCGTCTACGGAAATAACTGACAATTCTTCAGAGTTCGATAGCGATTCTCGCTACATGGCTCGATGTTTAGCTCTGAAACTTCAGGACTTTAAATTCATCTTTTCAGTGATAATTTGGTACAATATTTTATACAAAATGAACATTGTGAGCAAAATGCTAGAAGAAACCTGTATTAGATATAAAAACTTGTTTAAATTATATAAATGTGTGATGAATCATTTTGAAAAATGTTGCGTGACAAAGAACTTGGTGCCATTCTCGCAGACGCCGCTTGCCTTACAGAAGGATTAAATGTCGAAACAAATTTTAAACCAGTTCAACGCTTGCAAAGCAGAAAAAAAAAAATTCGACTATGAACATGAGGATGAAGCATTACAGGATCCAAAAACCCAATTCAAAGGAGATTTTTATTTCTACGTCATGGATGAAACATTAACATCTCTGCGGGAAAGCTTCCAGAGACTAGAATCGCTTGGGAAAACGTACTCCTTTTTGTTCAAGATGTTTGAAATACTGGACGAAGACCTTTATATTCATGGTAAAAGTATGCAAACGTATCTGACGGATAACACCAGTCATGAAACAGATATAGATGGTGAGGACTTAATCAATGAAATAAAATCACTTAAACTCTTTTTTGAAACCAGTACAAGTACTGAACATGAGCCCCTGCATATTTTCAATATATTTTAGAAAATAATTTAGTTTCTCTATTCCCTAACACAGCCGTCTTGAGACTCTTTCTAACGCTACCTGTGTCTGTAGCATCTAGAAAGCGATCTTTTTCAAAATTGAAGATCATAAAAAATTATCTTCGGACTACGATGACGCAAGGTAGACTAAATCATTGAAATCGAGCACGACATGCTTGATAATTTGAATTTAGATGACATTGTACAAGAAGTAAAAAAAGCTAGACGTGAATGTTTTGCATAGTCATTTCAAATTTGTCAGTATTTATAATAAGCAAAAAATAAATACTTGAAAAACACTCAGTTAGTAGGCGGGAAAGCAGATGGGAGTTGTAGGGGCGACGATGTAATTACTCCAGTTAAAAAATAAATGCAAACAAATAATAAAATACGTGTGTGTATTGCCTACGGCAGAATGTATAATTAAGAAACTAAAATTAATAAGTTGTTACATGATAGGATTAATATGTATTTATTTCAGTTTTTTATAACCACCAGATAAATGTGGGGAGGGAGGCAGCTAAATGCGTATGGCACCATGGCGGCCAATGTTCCAGACGCGTCCTTGGTGCAACCGCATGACGATGGAGCCAGACGAAACTTGTCTCTTCATGAGCACATATCCGTTCTTGGCGCGTTCTTTGTGTAAACATTATTTCAACAGTGTCTATATTTTATTTGGAATATGATTAGAAGCAAATAGTTATGGATTATGATAAAGCAGGTAAGTGTGAATGAATTTTAAATATTTTCTTTGAGCATTTTTACTTTAAAAATTTTAAATAGATTTCCAATGTTACTTTAATTATTTGAAATAAATTTATGATTTTAACAATTTCGAAGATATTTGTTGTACTTCCAGGCATTTTCAGGCGGCCCTGCGGTGGCGCAGTGTGGTAACGGGTTCGACTCCCAACAGTGTACAAAGAACGCTTACTCAGAGATCTCATAAAAAGATCGCACTGCTCATTGTAGTCCGGGGTTTGGTTCCCTAGGCCATGAGGTTCGATTCCTCGAAAGTAGGTCCGGGCACAGCATGACCATTGTAGTCTTTTGAGCCACAAAACAAACAAGCATTTTCAGGTTATTATTTTGCTATAATACAAAGACAAAGTTTATAGTAAACACAATGGCGTAACAGTAGGTTATTATGACACAAGTTCTTTTTCACCTAAAATCAAAATTTTGGTGTCATTTAAAAGATAAAGTGTTGCACTTTTTTAAACACACATACAAAAACAAAACCAATATTTTTAGGCATTTTCGTTTATGACCCCCCATTAAATGTAGGGGGTGTATAACGGCGCGACTCTATTTACAGCCCGTGGAGCAGATTCTGATTGACGTAACACCAGTCGAAAGTTTTTCATAAATCCGGAATCAACAGCTAAAATAACAGGCCTCAATTCCAATTTATTATATCGGCTTTATTTATTATATCGGCTATTATATATAATTTATTATATATATTAGATGGGCATAAAATCCGCATTGAAAAGTTTTCTGGATATGTTATGCAAACTGCGAAGCTGTATGTTCATTTGTATCCGTGGCATCCAATGACACCTACAGTGCATAAAATCCTTATTCATGGTGATGTTGTGGTAGAAAACGCTCTACTGCCTATAGGACAACTTTCCGAGGAGGCCGTTAAAGCGCGAAATGAACATTTTCGCCTGTACCGGCAGAGCTATGGTAGGAAATTCTCAGGGAGTCGTGCAACCTAGGCGTGATTAACAGGCTACTGTCAAATTCAGATCCTCTTTAAACGAGTATGAGGCCAACATCATGAACGAAGACAAAACCTTTATCTTAAAGGAAACCCTGGAAATGCTACTTCTAATTGAACCTTTATATATGAACTTATACACCGATGAACCTGAAGATAAGGAGTCCTCAAAAGAAGCGGAGGCCTCATCTGATGAAGAACCGTGGTAATTAAATAGGTAATTTGAAATATTACTTATTTTTTTTCCATAAAAACTTTTCCTGGGCACTGGAAATACGATAAATTAGTAGGAAGGCATTTTGTGGAAACAGTAAAACTGCAGAAATAATTTTAGCCGGCTAGATCGACTAAATACTCCTATGTGCGTCGGAAAGAGCCATTGTCGAGATATCAGTCAAATTTGCATATGCACGCCAACTTTTCTGTTAGTCTGAAATTTTCATCGTAAACTCTGGTTTTCTACGGATTTTATGTGGTAGTTGGCATGTATGAATTTGTAATTGCAATAAATAAATTAATAAAAGATAAACAGGAAATAACTCCTCCCCTGGTCCTATGGGATGGAAAGAGGGCATGGTCATGGCCTAGAGGAGAAGTTTCCTAGACGCTCAACCATGGCGAATGATAGCATTACCCATGGTTCGCGTTCCAAGCACGCTAGTTCAGGGGAGGTGGCATCCACCCCTGTGACATGTGAAGTCATGCCCAGTTCTGAAGATGTCGGTGAGTCTTCCGGCTGTAATGCTATCGTCGACAAAACACTCATTGGCAAACTTTCGTCTTGTTACTTGTTGTCCCATTTTGGGGACCCACTAAATTGCTCGAGAAGCAACTGATGTGAAAAAA
>QLNU02005125.1:0-23858 GCA_006491805.2 Dysdera silvatica | reverse complement strand
TGTCATGTAGAACGACATTTTCCGAACTAACATGGTGAATCTCATCGCCCGTGGTCTTATATCTTTTTAAGGATACTCACCCAGTTGTTGAATTTTTGGGGGTATCCTTTAAATTTTACAAAGTGATGGGTCTTCCTTCCCTGCTTTTTCGAATTTTTTATTATTAATTTATTTTATTATTTTATTTAATTTTTATTTAATTATTTATTTCGTTATTTTATTTAATTATTTTATTTAATTAATTATTTTATTATTTTATTTAATTAATTATTTTATTATTTTATTTAATTAATTATTTTATTATTTTATTTAATTAATTATTTATTATTTTATTTAATTAATTATTTTATTATTTTATTAATTATTTTTATTATTTAATTAATTATTTTGTATTTTATTAATTATTTTATTATTTAATTAATTATTTTGTGTGGTGGTATTTTATTTGAGTAATTATTTTAATTATTAGTTATTTTAATTATTATTTTATTTTTATTAATTAATTAATTTTTCAATAAGGTGATAATATTCACGGCTTTAGGGCTGGGGAAAGCTCGGTTTCGTTAATCCCCCCCCACACATTAATTTAATCCCCGCTCAGGAACAGAAAGATATATCCACAAGTGCCTTACGTTCGAATAGTACTCTTGAAACCTCCATGCGCACTTCAGCGCTGAAGTGCGCATGCTTATCTTGCCAGAGGACTTTTTATCTGACCGTTAAAACAATGCGACCGCATTTCTCAGAAATGTTTTCTATCTATCGAAATATGGCATGATTTCTCCGTTCCCCGGATCACCTACTTAAATAAAAATAGGTGGCGAAGAGTCTTCATTAAAAACCGAACCGGTTAAAAACAAAGGACGGGAGATGAAATGCAAAGCACTTCGCGCATCGCCTGAATGTCCTTGAGCTGCCGAATATGGATATATAGCTTTAAGCATTTTTAAGCCGATGGCAATTCTTGTGAAAGACCGTTGTCTTGTTTAAAACGAATACAAAATTATTTGAAATTCACTACTTCGGGAAACAGAATGTGAATTAGCAATTTTATTAATTGAATTGGGTATATTAGAATAAATTTCTTTTGACACTGTTGTTAAGGGTTCTGTAAAAAACAAATGTAGATGCCAGTATTTCTAATTACCTATGATTTATCAAAAATACATCTAATTGAAATACTTAAAGTTTTAAGGGGTGTGGTAATTTACATACAAAAGGTTAAACACTTGTAAAATAGCAGATTACCCGTCAGCAACTGTTCTTCATAGGAGTATGGAGTGGCTCTGCCTCTTTTTATATTCATTTTTTTGGTATTAATAGTTTTGTAATAAAGAAAGTGATATTTTTTATTGATTGGAGCTACTCGTTTTGTTTTATATATGTGTGTGACATTTAGATTACATTATTAAAATGTAATGAATGATATTTTGTTTATGTTACATATAGAATCCTATTTATTGTTAAGGGTTACTATGTTGTTTTTTTTATAAAGATTTATCCTTTCTCTATTTATCTGACTTTTATATCCATTTTTAGATATTATGTTCAAAGACGTGACTAGGCATTGGCAAAGGAAGATCTGTGATGGGCGCTGCTTTTGAAGAGGCTTAAAAGGCACCAAATTCGCAAATATTTGAGAAAAGACGAATATGGAATAACCTGCAGGAGCGTCAAATTAATAATTTGACAAAGGCGCCAAAATCTCAGTTACGCCTTTGGTTATGTTTAGTGAGGATAAGCGGTACATACGTCCGCCTACAGGAGGCAAAATCGTAAATCTACCTATTAAATGTCTAATATCCTCATATTAGTGTTCTTCAATTAACGTACATACTTCCTTTACACGACGAAAGAAAAAAAAAAAAGAAACACCGAGCCAGCCAGGATTCGAACCTGGCATCTCCTGATTCCATAGTCAGGCGCGTTATCCGTTGCGCCAATGGCCCACATGAACTGTCTTTTATAAATGTATTAAATAATCCGAATCTTGTTAAATAAAGGATTTTAATCGCTACTTACAGAACTTTGAAAATAATTATATTTTTAAAGAAATAAGCTACAATTTTCAATTTATTTTAAGGATTTAATATTTTCATTCACAAGTACTTTATCTCAAACTTATGCATTCTTATTTTTTAACCCAAAGCAACACCCTTTGAAGATATTAAAAGTACAATTATTTTTCTTCTGTGATTCATTGTAAAAAAGGTTTTGTTTACTAAATGTGATGAAACCTGGTCTTGCGCTTTTGTGGGAGGGTGGGGGATGATAAAAACGGCATATAAAGGCCAGATATCGAACATGGTACCCTATATAGTGTACTTCTAGGTAATAAACATCTTATCAGGGCCGTAGTTAGAAGCTTTTAACAGGGGTGAGCTCTGAACGCTACAAGGTGTAGTGGAGGACTTAGAATTTGTTTATGTTTTGATGCATCTTATCAGTATTTAATCATACCAAATACAGTATAGCAAAACCCCGATTATCCGAACTTCGCTTACCCACATACCTGGCTAACCGAAATGGCCTGCAGCACTAAGTTTCGTTTTATTAATTTTTAATAGACAGTCATTCAATGTTTTCTGCAAAAACGTTCAAATTTGTTTGTGTTCTCGGACTTTAACAGAGAAACCAATATAAGTGGTAGATATATAGGCTACAAATATATGTCGGACTAAATACGATCTCCATAGGTATGACACGCATCGATCCTCCCCACGCCCAAACTTCTGCGTACATCAGTGTTTTAGGGGCCCATGCCATCTCTTCAGCCTAGAATTCCATGAAAGCATTTATCCGGCACTGTTCTTCAGGTGATTCTCAGTTAATATTTGTTCTGCTTCCTATTAGTACTATGGTTAATGGTTTCATTTTCCACTATAAAACTAATCCTTTTAGTAATTAATTGAAAAAAACAACCGATATTCAAAATCTCTATCCTTTCCATCGTTAATTTAAAATAAATAAATAAAATACCGAGCTAGCCAGGATTCGAACTTGGAATCTCTTGATCTGTAGTCAAGCGCGTTATCGCGCCAGTGGCCCACGTTGAGAGTTTCTTTTAAATGTAACAAATAACTTGAATCTAGTTGAGCAGAGGATTTTGACCTCTATGCATTACTAGAGTTCTTCCTGGGTTCTTAGCTGCCCAACTGCCAAAGGCAGTATCGCTATTTATTTATTAATTGACTATTATTTAATTAAAACATTCATATATTCAGTGTTTACTTTTATATCTATATAATATATACATAGTTTTAAACAGCTGTTATGCAAAAAAGAAATGTATTTTTATTTTCATAAATTAAAAAAAAATATCCTTTATATTGTTTTTGTTCTGAAGATTAAGACCATTATAATAACATTATAAACGGTCTGTAGCCGCCCCTGAGTTCGGCCCCTCAGGTGCATGGGAAATTTGTTTATTTGCATAAGAGTAATAAATAATTTTTACTACGACCAACATCAATTTATTTATTTATTTATTTATTGATCACGTGCAATAACTAGTAGTTAAGTTGCTACTAGCAGCAAATAAATGGTACTCGTGCAGTAAGAAGAGCAAGCGCCATGGTGGGAGACTTACCTCTGTAAAGCCTAATCAGAAATACATTAACGCTATGAAGCATTTGTCAGAACCACAAAATATGGCCGTTAAACGGAACGATTCTTTCATTAGAATGACGTTATTGAGAGAAATTAATTACATTGTTTTCTATGGAGAATTTGTCGGGATCTCAAAATGCAGTCGTTAAAGGGGGACATTCGTTAATTACAAAGGAGTTATTGAGAGAATTTACCGTAATTTCGAAATGAAAACGCAACTTCAACATCTCTTTATATTCAGCCAGGGGAGGCTCGAGGTTGATTTTGAATCCGGGCGGCCTGACACAGATTGCTTTTTGGCGCCCCCTCCACCGGCGAAAACAGGAGATTTTCACAGATGCACAGTGAGCCATATACCCTATAAAAGTGGCCAAAAGTCTCTGAAAGGATTTCTCTAAACTTCTCTTTTTAGAGAGATTTTCTATTGTTGGGTCAATTAAAAAAAATTTGAACTTGACTTCAGTTCGGTGCCCTCATCCAAACGGGAGCTCGGGCGGCCTCTCGGGTCTCCCGGCCCTTTAGCTGCCCCTGTATTCAGTTGGCGCAGTATAGCCCAGATGCTCTTGCGCCATAAAAAAGCCAAACAAACAAACAAACAAACTATATTCAGCTATATCACCAGTAAAAATTCCACCTTCGACCCTAAGAGAATTAAAAAATAAATAAATAAATAATAAAATTAATAAACACAATCTAAAATTTCGTGGGGCGGGGGGATTTAATCAGTATTTAAGCTAAGTAGTGCATATAAAAAGTTATTTCCATATTAGAAATGGGTTTGCTTTTAAGGAAAAGAAAATATTGTAATGAATGGGTCAGCTACAGAAAGAAAATAAACAAGGCGTAAAAAATGGTTGGCTTTTAACCATTATGAACAATATAGTGATTATAACTTGCCATCAATAACAATATCTAGCTTCGCGCAGCATGACCTTTGCTGCCCTTTTACCATATAGCCCAATCTATTAATTTTTTAACTCAGCTTATGAAACTTTGCTCGTAAATAACTAACGTATTTTCTACAAAGTATATGTATTATCCAAAAACTGAAAACGCTTGAGTACTTTCGTTGCAAATGTGTGGTATATTCATGCAACAAAAAGTAACTAAAATTTGTGGTCTATGAATAATTTTTTGGTCTTTATTGTTGAAATAAAACGAGGATATACATAACTTTATTATTAAATTAATGGCACTCAAGTGCGTTGCCAAAATCATATTATTGTATTCGAGTTAAATACTGATATATTTTAATGCATATGCATCAGCAGTTGGTCCATTATACAGTGATTAGTATTTAAATTTATTTATTTATTTTCTCTTCTACCTTTAATTAGAGTTTTGTTTAATCAAAAAAAATTTTTTTGGAATGTAGGGGCTTCACGCATCACATTATTTCATCCTCACAAATTCTTAGGCCGTCTCTGTTAGGCATCGTTATTAAACCAGACGACTCTTATTTACCATCTTGCCATCAAAATACAGGAGTCCGATTAATAAAGGCACTGTTACCGAAATTCGAACTTGCTACGTTTCACAAAACTCGGGCAGGATTTCGCTCGTAGCTATCTATATAACAAGAGAAGCCTGTAAAACACGTTAGGTAGAGCATGTAATGGGGTCTCATATACTTTACAGCTGGAAAACTGGTTGCAGCCTTTGTATTGTAAACCTAAGCTGTTGTGGCCTAAAACTCTACTTTTTCCATAGAACTATTGCGCGTTGTATCTGTGTTTTTCTTCACTCTAAATTACACTGCTTAACCATCTCACCTTGCACTTGTTGGTTTATATTTCAATACATTTTCAATTGAAGAACGCTGAGAATATTTTGTGGAAGCCAAGTTATTATATACTGATTTTTTTTTTTCTAATTCAAAAATTAATTTGTTGATTCAATGAACTTACGAACCCTCTTTCTTTCTTTTTCTTTCATTCTGTCATCCATTCAACGTTTTTAGGAAAAACCGATTTAGTAGGATTTCACAGCAGTAGCGCAGCAATTCAAACCTTATGGGGAGATATGTGGATGCGGTTCGTGGGGAGGGGAGTTGGGAAGGAGGCCGCCGGAGGCCGCTTCTTTCGCAACTCCCCAAAAGTGTACGCGGCCTGTGTGTTCTTTTTGGGGAAGGGTGGCCGCCGGGGGCGGCGCTGTAATCCCAGACAGGACGCTTGAACAGCGTAATCAGCCGCCGAGGCGGCTGAGGGGGAGATGGATTGCCGATCAACACGGCATTCATAGATGCACGTTCACGTAAAGTCGTCATTCAACGCACACCGAAACCAGCCGCCGGGGGGCCGCCACGGGGAACGGCCACGGCCCAGGCAGCAGGACCGGAGTCACCCCCATGGGCCAGCCGAGTAACCTACAGGAACCGGCCAAGCCCGGAAAGGAAGGTGTTTAGCACTGCCACGGACTCAGCGCGAAGGCGGGGGGATCCGGTGGGATCCAGGAGGTCAAACAGACCTGGTGGCGAGGCGGGTGTAATGCGGCCTTAGGAAAATAACATGTTTGACATCCAATGGGGCTTTCCTCCCGAGCTCCCAATTTTCTTAAACCACTGCTTTACAATATAACGGAGAAAAAAAAGAAAGAGGCAAAGTTGGAAAACTCTAGAACAGCGTTTCTCAACCTGGGGGTCCCCCCTGGGGCAAGACTGTAGCCAGATTTATTTTCGATTGGGGGTTCAAAATTTTTTCACTATGTATCGATACAATCGGTGCATGCAAAGCCGTAGCCAAGTGCCATTAAAGATTTAGTTTCGGGAGGAGGATCGGCCCCTAATATCCCCCTCTGGATACGGGCATGCCCAGGGGGTCGCAGTTGCAGTGCTATGAAAGGGGGTCTCGAAATTAGTCTACAACTTTACAATGAAACAATAATGAAATCACTTTATGTGAAAAAAACATTTATTATAAACATTTTACTAGAAGTAGGTTAGGGTTGTACACAGTGTGTGTGTGGGGGAACTTTCTCTAAATTATGCTGTTGTTTTATTTTAACTTTTTTAATGTTGTATTGCTAATCAAACTTTTGCTACTGAAGCAATATACCACCTGATTTGTAATTAAAAATATCTATGAGAAAAAACACTTTTTTATAAAGCTTGCAAGTGTTCCATTGTGTACTACACCTGATACACAGTGGGAAATGAAGAAGTCCACAATGGGACAGTCGGTAAAGTAGATTTTTAATGTTTCATGAATAAAAACACATATTTTTGAATTCTGTTGCACTTATTAGTGAAACGTTTATTAGTTTTTAACACACTAAAGAACTTTGAACAAATTTAAACTATATTTAGAGAATTTGGCCACTTAACATTGAACATATGAAACCCTCTACGGAAATTGGGTGGAGGCAACACTTTTTTGATTTGCGACTTCCTGATAACAGCCTCATCCTTTAGAGTTGGGAAGGCGAATTGCTTCCTGCCTTTTTTCAAGAAGTTCACGACGACTTCATCCCCCTTTATTTCTACCACTTGTCCTGCGTAGTACAATTTAATTTTCTTCCTACTTTCATACTCCACTAAAACCCAGGACTGGACTGCTGGATTGGGATATTCTTTAAAAAAATCGTCTTCATTTGGATCTGATTCTGGATTTGAGCCTACATAGTCGGATACTTCATCTTCATCATCATTATATGTTTTTGCGACTTCTTCTTCGGAAGATTCAGAGTCCAAAATCTTTGCGTTTTCTGTTCAGATTTTCTTTTTCAGGTGTACTGGTGATGATAGCCATGTTATAAACCAATAGCCGAAATATGTGTGGTACACAGTGAGACGTCCAACTGTGTACTTCTTTCAACATGGCCACGGCGTTTTGGCTACAACTACACCAATTGTTTATCAAAGCCACTAAAGATACCCAAAATATAAAGCTAAACAATGAATATACACCATAAAAACATAACATGGCATTCACGTAAACTCACCTTTTGGATGTTTTGTCTCAGAAATATGAAAAATAGCAACTTTCGCAGAAGAAAAACCATAAAAATGCTCTGACACAGACAAGCTTGTTATGATTCTATGCCACTATGGTTTCAGATATCCGTCCGTTCATGTAGCGTCATTATCCAGAAGTGATTCTGATTGGCTAATGTTTCGCTTTCTTTTTGGTTTTACGGCTCAAAGACTACAGTGGTCATGCTGCGCCGGGACCTACTGTTTTCCGAGGAATCCGAACCTCTTAAGGCCTGGGGAACCAAACCCCGGACTACAGTGAGCAGTGCGATCTTTATGAGATCTCTGAGTAAGCGTTCTTTTTGCACTGCTGGGAGTCGAACCCGGATTAGCCGCGCAATAGGAGAACGCGTTACCACACTGCGCCACCGCAGGGCCCGATTGGCTAATGTAATTAGCGCGAGAAATTTGACTGATGTCCCACTGTGTACAGCGTCCCATTGTGTACTACTCTCCCCTACACATGCAAAGAAAATAAATTAATGAGAAGGTTATGTTCGTTTTTCATTTAAAAGTTTCTCCATACGTGGATATATGTTAGAAATATCCAAACTTAAATTGTTTAACGGAAATTATTTAACGTAAATCGTTTTCAACTGATAAAAGACGATTCCTATATTTAGTTTTTAGCGCAACTATCGACGAAAAACCTTTTTCACAGAGATAAGATCTTTTCCACAAATTTATCCATTTTGCGTAAGAATCTAATTGGAACCAAACCAATCACACCGTTTGACCACGCACTAAAAAACTTCAATTATTATTATTATTTTCACTAAAACTACGCTTTTAAAAATTTAAATAAAAGCACCAGACGCACGCTTCGCATACGAAACTAAATCGGCGTTCTGCAATCCCTTGCGCCTCTTTTATACTGGTGAGAGCACAACGTGTTCAAACGTATCCATATGCACGTTCGAACATGTCGCTCTCATAGCGAATATTATACAAACAGACCAAATTACAAGGAGCACACAAACATCAAGATGGAACCTGTAAACGGCTCATGTTTGTATACTTCACACAGGCATGTTCATACCCGTCGCTACCAATGCAGCTATATAGTTTAAATAAACTAGGTTTCATTGGGCTGTGGGGTCGCGAAATATTATATATATTTATATTATTTATTACTATTATTATTATTATTACTTTTGGGGGGGGTCGTGGACTAAAAAGGTTGAAAATCGTTGCTCTAGAAAATTAGTTATAGTCGCCCCCCCACACTTAAATGAACATCGACGGTTCTAGCAAATATTATTCAATTAAACGGAATATTCGATTATTCGAAGAAGCCAATATACAGTTATATATGTAATGGAATGGAATGTCTTAGTACACTAGTTACGAATGCACTCGTAATCATTAGTGTACGCAGGGGGGTGTTGATGAGGTTGTAACCCTCATTACAATAAAATTTTCTGTACTTAACCTAGAAATATGTGAGTTGTAGCTTTGTAACCCCCCCCCCCCACAATGAGCCTATAACCCCGCCCTTACGAACTTTCTGCGTACGCCTGTGCTCATAATAATTAATAGCATTTAAAAGAATAATACTACATACAAAGTTGTAAGATATTATTACCTTCACAGGGGAACACGATTGGTCAAATATTGGTAAAACATAAAAGCCTCCGGGGCGAGATTTTTTGTGAGTTTTTTGTGGGGGAACCCCCTTATTACAAATAAATTTGACACCCACGTATTAGTAGCTCAAACTAGAGCTATTTTTGTTTAGGAGAAAAAGAAGAACCTATTCGAACCAGGGTCCCCGCGTTGAGCCCGCGGTGTCTTGACCTTTCGTTTGATTTATTTGTAATAAGGGGTCCCCCACGATAAACTCACAAAAATCTTGCCTCGAAGGCTTTTCTGTGTTGACCATTATTTGGCAATTGTGTTATCCCTGTGAAGGGTAATAATATCTTACAACTTAATATACGGAGAAAACTGCGTTTGTTCTTGTCCTCATTCGTCTAGTAGGTCAAGACACCGCGGGCTCAACGCGGGGACCCTGGTTCGAATCCGGGATGAGGACGGCGTCTCTTTTTCTCCCAAACAAAAATAGCTCTAGATTGAGCTACTAATACGTTGGTGTCAAATTTATTTGTACTATATTCAAAGGAAAAGTTATATGTACCTATGGTATTTGTTAATCAAAAATTGCAGATTAGTGTACATTTATGCCAAAGTTGATTATTTTGTCTTAGATCTCGCTAAACGTTTGTCAAATTCTTTTTTCCCGTTGCATGAAGCAAATTATAATCGAAGGTAGGATGTTTTTAAAGTGAACTTTTCCTCTATATGCACCTTTTTCCTTAATTAAATACTGACTTCCGTACTATGATGGTCTAATCGTCATTCGATTATCTGGGGACAACCCGTAAAAATTATTCGTTAAAGCGGGGAGATTTGACATTGATTCTATAATAGATTTTATTCTTATAAGTAATGTATTTGACTGTCCCCAACCTAATTAAGTGTGACTGGCTGTATTATAAACAGTGCTGGACGAATTCGGTCGCCTGGTTACGATTGGCAACTATATTTTTGATGTCGGCGAGCAGGAAATCTTTTCCTACTAGATTTTCTTGCCGAGGAGGGCATGTTCTGTTCTTGTTTATTGAGTACGGGTCGCAGCGATTAGTCGAGCCATGATTTTAAGCATAAATTACCTGGTGTCGTCCTACTTGCCATGCCCCGTATCCAGAGGGGGGGGGGGGGATCTTAGGGAACGGTCCCCCGCCCCCCGGAAACTAAATTTTTAATGGGAATGGCTACAAACTTGCATGCTGTGATTGCATCGATGCATGCTGTAACAAATTTTGAACCCCCCCCCCAATTAAAATCCTGGCTACGGCCAGTGGCGAAAGCTATAGAATTTGGGCCCCAATTGCAATCTCTGGTAGCGGGCCCCCACGCCATACAGGATCCCACAATTAATGCTATCTAAGGAGCTTCCACATCCAAAGTCCCCCCCCCCCGCACACACACACAGTGGCCTCAATGCAGCTGCATTTGTTGCATTGGCATCGCTACGTCACTGGCTACTGCCTTGCTACTTTCAGTTATCTCCTTTGCAGTGAGTTCAAAATTTGTCCCATGTGAGGTCAATTAAAAAATAACTGTTCCACTTGAGGCGAACGAGCTTATCACAATACGACGATATTGTAAATTAATATCAAAGCCTCATCCGCAAATTCGAGAATTAAGATTCTAGAAGAACAAACTCGTTATAGTGAATTCATAGGCCTAAGCAGAAAATTTATAAGGTGGGGGGGTTGCAGGGTTATAATAGGGGTTACAGAACTACAACTCATATATTCCTATGTATATATATATATATATATACACAAAATTTCGTCACAACACGGGGGGGGGGATTTACATTCCCCCTGAGTACGCCAGTGAGTGATTTCCTGCCCTGTGGTGGCGCAGTGTTGTAACGCGTTCTCCTAGTGCGCCGCTAATCCGGGTTCGACTCCCAGCAGTGCAAAGAACGCTTACTCAGAGATCTCATAAAGATCGCACTGCTCACTGTAGTCCGGGGTTTGGTTCCCTAGGCCTTAAGAGGTTCGGATTCCTCGGAAAACAGTAGGTCCCGGCGCAGCATGACCACTGTAGTCTTTGAGCCGTAAAACTAAAAAGAAAGAAAGAAAGATTTCCTAGTGAGTTAAAATAAACATTTTGAATTTTCTATCTATCTATCTATCTATCTATCTATCTATCTATCTATCTATCTATCTATCTATCTATCTACAAACAGAATATTAAAATTAACAAGAAATACAGTATACTGCATTCTTTGATATTAAAAAAAAAAAAAAAGCACTTTTAACCACGCCAGAATAAAACTTTAATTCTATTTAGAAATTTGATATTTCTTCATTGCCGGTCCTAAGCTTGTATGGTAGTGTGAAAGAAAGCTATTTATATAGAAATTTTATAATTAATATACTCATAGTCAAGATTAATTTCAATGAGAATTTACATTTTAAAGAAATTTAATTATATATCTTGTCATAATTATCGCTTCCTTTATCAGATCTTTTGCTCTTTAACAGGTGAAAGGATTAATTTGGGTTGACCGCAAATGGGACGAATTTTAAGATGACCGCACATGAGATGACCATAACCGGAACTATTCTAAATTACCTATAAAACGTGTTTAAAAATGTAAATGTTCGTATAATTTACGTTCCAAGATTGCGCTATGGATTATCTGAGACGGGACTAGATACTTAACGGCACCTCCGAACCACGATACGTTCATTCACCTATAACTGGGTTTATTGGATGGCGACAATAAAAGCTGTACTCGTCACCACTGGGGTCTGGGATTGCAGTGCCGCCTCCGGCGGCCACCCTTCCCAATGAAACCCTTGCACAATTCCTCCTCCTCACCATTTGGGCGGTAATTTGTACCTGAATGTTTGCCAGCTCGTGTTTTAGGGTGCAAGGACAGCAACGGGCATGCTGCGCTAAAAAGAAAGCTCTAATAAATGCCGGAATATATATTATATTCTGGAAAATTTACTGAAATATATATTTCTTTAAATATGTATATTATATATTTTTAATTTTTAGGAATAGACAATGGTGTAGGCTATAGCAATGATGTGAACATGAAAAAATGCATTTTAGTGACTAATTTCCAACCATACAAATTTATGTAGTTTATTTTTTATTTTACACACAATTGTCATGATCTACACATTATTTTAAAGGAATAGGCAGTGACAATTCTAGGAACAGGGCCGGGGGTGGGCATGGCTCCCTCAATATATAACCGGGATTGTTTATTATCGCTGCCTATGTGCACGGTCGCCGCTGCGGCGCCTGTGCACACAGGCAGGAATTGTACCCACCCCCCCCATTTTTTTTTTGCCTAGAACCGCCAGTGACGAAAGGGATTTTTATTTTAAAAAAAGCAACGTTTTTTTTAAATATGACGATGTACTGGCTTTGTTGTTAATAAGAAAATAATTAATTAAGGAATATCCCATTCGTCGATTAAAAAGCATATTCTATCGTTTTACACATTTTTTGGGTAACCAGGTACGAAATACAACGTTTATCCGTTTTCCCCTATCCCGTGAGGTTTTTATCCCCGTGGGAAAGGGATTTTATAAAAGACGCTTTTTAAACACTTCAAAAAATCTTTTAGTTTTCACTACCGCACTTTTCATGGTTCCTTTAAATTTATTGTGCTAACTGTTCGCAGTTAACCACTGTTTAAGTCGCGTTTATTATACTGCAAAACGAAATTAGCTCGAAAAGGGGAAATATGATATCCCTATGGAAGGGAATTGCCATACCGGAAACTTGGAAACACTGAATACAAACAGCGGACTATCCGTGGGAATCACCGTTTTTCGTTTCAGCGCTCAGCGACTGCAGGGTGAAAGTTGATGCTGTCTGTCTCTCTGAACCAAAACTAATCGTTTGGCAGTTGCATTTTCCATGGTAAGTTTTATTATTCAAATGTCGACTTCTAAAATGAACAATCGTGTAATTTGTCATGATCATCAAACGTATGTGTGTGGTGGAATAAATATTAATACGCAATATATAAATTCGTGGCCATACTGTGAAACTACATTGCGTAATCGTGTTATTGTGTTCGAAATGTACGTATTTTGGTGGAGAAAAATATTAGTTTATGTTTTAAAAGTATTTATATGCGGTAAAACCAAGTATCAATGATGGGTATTTACATTTATTCAAGGAAAATAAAAAAAAATATTCTTTTTATTTTTTAAACACCTGTGCCTGATTGTGTTTTACCGTAAAATCTGTTATAAAAGTAATTTAAGTATGTCCTGATATATCTAAAAAATATATATATGTATGTATTTTTACATTCCATTACAGTGCTGTTGACGTTTCGTGTTACTTTGTGAAACTTTGTTTTATGTTTTTTGAAAGAAAACGTTGTGATGTTTTTTTTTTTTTTTTTTTTTTTTACGGAAAAAAATTAGTTTTTATAATATAGTCTTAAATATGTAAAAAAAAATTCCATGCTTACTATAACGATTGTTTTTATACAGTATCAGAAAATGCAAAATTATAAATCGTTTCGTATTTCAGTTTTAAAATTGCACAGATTTTAAAAATAATTTCTTAGTATTAATCTATCAATTTTTATGAGTATATCCACTTCAATCTCTTTTCTATAATACGTCATGCAATTCTAATTTTTCAAATATGAATTATCTTATAAATTGGAATGGTTGGCGACGTTTTCATTATTTGGCAGTTCTTCGAAAGCGGTCGGCGCCAACGTAAAATGATACATGTGTATATTTGACACCTGTGGAAAATATATATATTTTTTCTTTTTTAAGATTTACGGATGTATTTTGGAAAATTTGGAAATTATTTTTTGACGATCTGCCTGCCTTTTTTTTTTTAAAGGCTAAGGATATTTTTTTCCGAGAAGAGAGCCAATAGCGTAGCAATTCAAAAACTCATGGGGGGGGGGAGGGTCATAAGTGGCTTCAAAAACGATTTTTGTGAGCGTCTTAAGAAAATAATGTGTTTGATATTCAATGGGGGGGGGGGGGGCTTGGAGCCTCCCTTCCCTACCCTACCCTAGTACTGATAGAGCCTAAAGAGAAAAGAATTACCCACACACAAAATTGCAGTTTATTTTAAATTATTGGGGGAGGGGGGCACGGGCCCATATAACTCTACGCTTATGGGCTGGTCACTTTAACAAACACAACTACGACAAAAGTCTCACGAATTATTTACTCGGGGGGGAAATGCAGTAGTAACGTGTTCACCCACCGTGCCGTTAACCCGGGTTCGACTTCCAGCGTTGCCAAAATAAAAAGGCCTACTGATCGTTGTAGGTCCAGGGATTGGTTCCATAGGCCTTAAGAGGTTCAGATTTCTCAGAAAACTGTGTCCCGGCACAGCGTGACCTTTACTGTACTTTCGCTGCAAAACAAAGCTTCATACAGGGGTTTCCTCACCCTCGCTTAGGAAAGATGAATACAGTGTGACAACATTGTACTAACTACACATGGGTGGGGGGATGAGGGCAACGATAGAAACTGGTAAAAATAAGTGCCTGTCTCCAAATGATGACACATTAAGTTGACCCTCTACTTCCTGGACTTCAGAGTGGTGACCTTCCCCTTTTTCGGTTTTTTATTATTATTATTTTTTTTTATCAGAGGCCATTAGAAACAACAAACTACATTTATCACGATATATCGGTGCGGCATTTGACTGTGGAGATGTCATACAGCTACCAAAATTCTGCTCAATTTTCACAGCAGAAATGCACGCCATTGGTTCTGCACTACAATACATCTTGGATAATTTTTAACTCCAAATGTCATTTGTATAGATTCGCTCAGTGTTCTGCAAAGCCTGACTTCAATCAAGAGCTGTGGATTTATTCTTTTGGGGGTGTCCTCAGATCCCCCCTCTCGATACAGCGCTGTCTGACTTCATTCAAAATCTTGCACCACTCTGGAATCCACAGTGTCCACAAACAACTTGTAGATATAAATAACGCGTAGTATATTGTAAAATTCTGTTGGGTTCTATCTAGGCCATATCAGGGTTTCCGGAAATGAGAAGGCTGGCTGACAGTGCTGCGAAAACAGCAACTGCAGAACCTGAGTCTATGACCATTGCCATTTCGGGAGCTTGACTCTTATGTATGTCTCATCCCATCTGTATAAAAAAAATGGCAATTGGAGCAAGCGTGGACACAGGAGGAGGGTCACAGGGATCATGATCCCCCAAAATATATTTTTTCACTGTAGATACACGAAGGGTGGTATTCCAAGACCACGGCAAATTTTATCCTTGACCCCCTCCATTGAAGTCTGTGTCCCGGGGTGTCTACTCATCTGGAATACCTGGAAAAATCAGGGAAATTTGAAATTGGCCAAAGGCCAAAATCAGGGAAATTTAAAATTCATTGTTATAATAAATAACTTATTAAAATAATTTTCCTGAACTGTGCTTTTCATACCACATTGCATACTGAAAATTTTGATAAAACTTGGACTTTTGACTAAACTTCTTC
Organism: Dysdera silvatica; assembly: GCA_006491805.2. Lineage (NCBI taxonomy): Eukaryota > Metazoa > Arthropoda > Arachnida > Araneae > Dysderidae > Dysdera > Dysdera silvatica. The sequence goes on along the minus strand of QLNU02005125.1, from coordinate 8,232 downwards.
CAAAAGGTACCATTTTGCACCAAAACTAATATAATTTATATAAAATTATTAAGCCCATATATTTCTCAGGAGAAAATGTTTGCCAAATATGTAACTAAAACTTGAAAAACAAAAAGTGTTTTTAGCTAAATTATTTAATTTGTAAGGAATTTTTATTATACCACTCTCCTTTCCCTTATATATATGTAGTCATACACACTTTAAATGGAATAGAAGATGAAGCATCAGCTTTGCAATTATATAGTTAAACACTTTTATAATAAAGTCAAAAGGGGCAGAATAGAAATATTGCTGTAAATATTTAATTAGTACAAGTTTTTAGTGTAAAGAAATACACTTTTTAATACAGCTTTTGAATTTGTAAATTCACTACAATTGAGTTATAAATGGCTTTGGGCTTTGCATTAATCGATTTTATGGCCTTGAAACTTATTGTGATTGCGCAAATTTTAGTGCATTGCATGTTGTTTACTGTAATTAGCAACTGGAAATCTGGAAAAGTCAGGGAAGTTTGAAATAGAATTTGGGCAGACACCCTGGTGTCCGCTCCTGAGTTTGAATGGGACAAGCAAGTTTTTAACAAATTACACCTTATCAAACCCAAAATTGAAATGAGGCAGTCTATCTACAGGAGTGGCCGTCGAAAAGAGGTCACTCTGGCTAGACTTCGCATCGGCCACACGCGCTTCTCCCATCAACATCTTTTAAAGGGAGATATATGTTCCGATGTGTGCCACATGTGGTGAACCATTAAATGTTTTACATGTCTTAACCACTTGCTCAAATTTTAACTGGCAACGTTCGCCAGCTTTTAACCAAAATAATTTTACCCTTCATGACATTTTATGTGATTCTTTTAATCATGAGATCATATTTCACTAATCGGAAATTGGCATTTTAAATCTCATCTGATATTTTTGCATCGTTTTGCCCCATTGCACATTTAATGCATTTTTACCTTTGTACGTTGGATTTATTTTATTCTTAAAATTGTATGTACAGTGTCACCTTGTCTAGTGCAGAATGGCTCTTGTTGTCTAACATAAGAGAGAAAACAAAGACCGTGCCGAGTGGCAACGCATTCGCCTAACGTGTCGTTGATCTAGGCTCGAGCTCCAACGGTGGGGAAAAAAAAAAGAAACTACTTCGTCCAGTCCAGGAGTTAGTTTCTACAGCTTTAAGAGGTTCGTATCCTTCGAAAAAATATATTTCAATTGCCCTACAGTAGCTAGTGGTAGCGCCCTCGTCTGTCGTGCCATTAAACCAGGTTCGGCCCCAATTAGTGTCGTAAAACAAGTGTCGTTTTCTGCCCATTGTAGTTCGAGGTATGGTTACCTTGGCTGCAGAGGTTCCTCGGAAAATTTTAGGTGCTGGCGCATTGTGGCTTCCTTGTGCCGTAAGAACACAAACTCTCCAGTGGTCATAACCAGGCTTGAGAACGATTACAATCAGTTTATACAGGTTTATCCTGTATGATTATGATTACGATTACTTAAGTATCAGAATTAGGATTGTTTTGATTACGATTACAGTCAATTTTTATTTTTCGATTACAACTACGAGTATGAATACACATAAGAAAGCGTGATTACAATTACAATTCCGAATACTGATTATAATCACGGTTACTGGAATGCAGAAATAATCAGTTCTATTACAATTATAATCATGGCGATTACGATTACCGAAGAATTTCGAAAAATTACTATCACAATTAAATGAAATTTAAAAATGTGATTATCATTGTATTGCAGATTACAGCTACTTCAAAACATTCGATTACGGTTACAGATGTGATTACGTGAAAATGTAATCGATTACGATTACTCGGAGTCTGGTCATGACCAAGCACCTTCGGGCCTATATAGTCCGTTCGCGGTAAGTCGACCGATGGTCCCGTTAGAATTCACGGAAGCTGACGTCACAAATGGACTAGTTCATTACAGCAGAGGGGAGGACGTCATTTCAGAACTGGTTTTTAACGAGCGTTTGTCTGTGCTGAAAACAAGTTCTGTAATGACGTCCTCCCATCTTCTGTAATGACCTAGCCCGTTTGTGACGTCCGCTCCCGTGAATTCTAAAGGTACCATCGGTCAACTTTCCGCGAACGAACTATGGGGTCCACTTACAGAGCCCGACGTTGCCAATCGTGCCATTTACCAAGTTCTATCCCAACTGTACCGCGGAACGCGCGCCGTTGCTCTGCGTGCCATATTCGTTCGGGTTCCTAGGAAACAGAGGTTCGGAAAATCGAATTCCGAGTCCCGCTCAGCTCCCGCCTTACTGCTCTTGAGCCGTAAAACGCAAACAAGTAAATCTTGTCTATGAAACTCGTCTATGAAAATTCTACATAAACAAAGCAAAATTGAAAACTGTGTGGAGGGGGGGATTTCAAGTTTTCCCCCAAGGCTCTGGCACCCTCCCCCAAAACCGAGGCTAGTTACTCCAGTGCGTTAATCTATGCGTAAGTTCCTTCATCATCGATAGTGATCGTAGGAGATTATTTATTTGTGGATTGTGACAAAATTTGCGTGGGAAGGGAAATAGCATTTATCACGATTTATCGGAATGGTTGAGCAACCACTTGTAGCCGACACTTCCGGATAATATGGGCTGATGTCTGTAGATTAGGGCCGACTCTCTTTTCCGATATTCTGTATTTCCTTGCAAGTGTTCAAGTATTACGTAAGTATCTTGGGGGTGGGAGGTTACCGTTGTGCTTAATTTCCTATGTTGGTCAATGTTAATTTTTGCTTACCCGGAGGGAGGGGGGGTTGAAATGGCCAAAATATTGCTTACGTAATACTTGAATACTCCCCTTGGAGTAAAGGCAGATGCGGAAAAAAATTTCTGAGGGGAGGGGGCGCAAATTTGAAGACAATATAGACCTGTTCGGTGAAATGTTTTGCCGGGTTTGGGTTAGGTGATAATTTAAGCGTAAAATTTTTTGCTATTCGCGGAAGTGGGGTACGCGCCCCTCCCGAGTCTGGCAAATTTTTTCGTTATAAGACAAGGGCCTCAACGAATTCACCCGTAAATACCTTTCCAGGTTTGTTTTTCCTACAATAAAGCACGGCCGTAGCCAAACTTGTTCCGACGATGGGTTACGCCTAAAAGTGTTCTTTCTCAAAATAAATTATTGCAGAATTTTGTTTTAAACGTTTTGTTTCGTACAAAATAGTGCGCGACAACGGAAATTTTTCGTTGATGGTCAAAATTTATTAAAAACTGACTTTCACCCTAGATTTTGCCTGCTTCATTCATGCTATTCACAGAGAGATTTGATTGAGTCTTCATATACTCTATAGTAAAGGTGAGGGAAATCGTTAATTTTAGTATACCTTTAAGTTTTAAATGCAAATTTTTTGGGAAGAGATTCATTCATTGATATTAAATATAGTAGTTCGCTTAGCTGTTGAATATTATTAAATATATTAATAGAATAATACATCCAAACATTACCGAATTCTAAGCCCCACTGTGAAAAGTGTCTTGCTCCGGGCCCTACAATAAAGTAACGGAAGTATATAATTATGCTACAATCTATTAAATATTGATAAAAGATATTAGTAAGCTGTGTGATATGTTCACAAATAAAATTAGATTTAATATAGTTAATCAGAGAACTAATTAAGTCTTGTAGCATGTTCGTAGTTTCCTTTGGCCAACGTAATTAAATTGTGTGCTGATACATTCACATGCGAAAGATTTCGAGGTCTAAACATTCCCAATTCATGAATATTTATTTCTACGTTTAAAAATACACGCACTGGTCACTGACATTTGCTATACAAGTGTAATTCAGGCATTCTAGTTACGAGCTTTCCGATACAGTCACGGACATTATTCTCAGAATGTTTCTGTCATAAAACATTTATTCATGAAAAATGTTTGGAAAACTAAAAATGACGGATTCCAGATCTCTGGGCCCGGTAAAATTATGACCCGGGCCCGTAGGTTAGGAAATCTAAAATGACAGATTTCAGATCTCTGGGCCCGGTAAAATTATGACCCGGGCCCGGAGGTTAGGAAACCTAAAATGACAGATTCTAGGAGATCTCTGGGCCCGGTAAAATTATGACCCGGGCCCGTAGATTAGGAAATCTAAAATGACAGATTCCAGGAGATCTCTGGGCCCGGTATAATTATGACCCGTAGGTTAGAAAACCTATATTGACAGATTCCAGGAGATCTATGGGCCCGGTGGTTAGAAAACATTTATTTTAGAAACGGCTCCAACAAATAATACTATAAGCGCAGCATTTATATATAATAATAGATGGTGGTACTTCCGCAAAGGAAAAGAATGATTTTCGCAGTGCCTGGTGGTTCTTCATAGGTAGGCGGTCCAGAGTTTTATCAAAACTTCGGTGAAACTTCTGTTTGGAAGTATGGATTTTGCGGATAAAAATAGTTTTCGATTTCCGTCTCTTTCGTCAAAATCTATTTCATCCCTAACGATTTGGAACTGAATCTATGGCCTTCTTTTATGGCATTTGATGTTAGGATTTCACATTTATGCAATGGCGATAGAAGAAAGTGATTGAAGAACGTCCTGAACAATTGTGGGTAATTTTATGGAGGACAGAAACATCACTATAGATATAAATATTTAAAATCAGTAGCCATTTAAAGGAAGTTTGAAAGATGTATATTTACCACAAAAGTAACCGGCGAAGATAAGGTGTAATTTCGGCCAAAGATACATCTTGCAAAATACTCCAACAAAGATACATCGTACAAAATACTCCACAGTATACGGAATAAATGGATATACATGTCTAATGGTATAAAAAATAGCGTTTAAAAACTGACTATGCAATAATTATGAAATTGGAAATAAAACATTTATTTTAATATTAGACGTGGCGATATTTGAATAATTGATTGATCCATTTCTAAATAAGCAAGAGCATGAATTGGAACCAAAAATGTATTTTGGCTTGCTCTGAAGTTGAAATAATATAACATATAAAATTGGGGTACCTGAATCTCAATATTTCAGCATAAAAATAGTTCGTGATTTAACACTTTCATGAGTTTTTTCTTTCTCCTTTCTGCAACTCAAATTGAATATAAAATAAATTGTATTAACTCGGTTGATTTTTTTATTAGTTAAAATTTCGGAAAGAAATGTGCTGTAATAATAAAACTTTAATAATAAATTTAATTAAAATTATTTAATTATTTCTAATATAAAACAACAATTCAAAAATGCATTCACTGAATAAACAATATTAAAAATTGCATGAGAACACGTTGCTTTTCCAATATAAATTTTAAAAATTTGTTTGGTAACTTCAAGTTTGCAATTCCTTTTAAATTACATTTATTCTTTATAATGTTAAATTAAAATACGCTGAATAACTAAACGAAGTTTAACGTAAAATAGATTAAATTAAACAAATATATAAATAAAAATAGGTTAAATTAAATAACACTATAAATCAACGTTTATTGGCGTAGTGATACCAGCGCCGATGTTATGGCGTGATTAGATGGTGAAACGTTCGAAAGAAAATAAATATTTCGTAGGGAATTAGATATTTCGTTCGTATATTTCATATTTCGTCCAATAGTTCATTCGTAGCTCAGTAGGTAGAGCCTCCGCCCGGCAAGTGGAAGGTCGTGGGTTCAGGTCCCACCGAAGGCAGAAATGTTTATTTTCTTTCGAACGTTTCACCATCTAATCACGCCATACCATCGGCGTTGGTATCACTCCGCCAATAAACGTTGATTTATATTGTTGTTTAATTTGATCTGAATAGTGTTCGATTTATATAAATACATATGTTGCAACGGACGTTTCGATCAATTTAATACGTCTCTTCTTAATTTGGTTTAAATAGTAGTCCATGTACTACACCATTCTGCGAAATAACTGGCAACAGTATTTATATACGTTCGTAAAGAGATTAGATATTGTCCTTCGTAGCTCAGTGGGTAGAGCCTCCGCCCGGCAAGTGGAAGGTCGTGGGTTCAGGTCCCACCGAAGGCAGAAATATTTATTTTCTTTCGAACGTTTCACCATCTAATCACGCCATACCATCGGCGTTGGTATCACTACGCCAATAAACGTTGATTGATTGACATTGTTGTTTGATTTAATCTGCGTAGTGTTCGATTTATTTAAATATACTAAATAAAATAAGCTATTATACGCATATCAAATGATGTCATTAAATGCATATCGATAGACGTTATTAAATCATAGCGAAGCATCTTATTAAATGCATATTAAAAATCATATTTTCTTAATGGAATGGGAGCAGAAAAGATAGAAGGTTGAATGGAGAAAGTTCAGCTGAAGTATCAAATCATTACTATGAAATTACTTGATTACTAAAAAGCTTTCTGCGATATATATTTCTTAAAATAATATAATGTTTCAAGGTAAATTTACAGTCATAATTTTCATTTTGTTCCTCCGCTTTGGATTTTTTAAGATCATTAAAAACAAAATTATATACTTTTGAAAGGACGTTTATTAACCTGTTCATGAAGACAGGAAGACCTTAATTGTGTCGCTACCTTAAAAAAATATTAAATAATTTGTAGGATTTTTTTTCGAATTTTAAGTTTTAATGGCGATATTATCCGTTTTATTTTAAATTGCCATTAACCCACTCTATGAAAAGTTCTTAAATTACATGCCATGCAGTGCCGTATGAGAGGGTGGGCCAATTGAACCAGACTTCAGGGCAGAGATTGCTGAATCTCGTCATTATACAGGCCTGCATAAAAGTTTAGACACAACACAAATTTGAGTATAACAAAATACTATTAAAACTGAAGAGGCAGGAACTTTAATATTACGAAGTATGAACACATGTAATATGCAAATTAAAAATTTGAGAACAGAAATCACATCAGTAGCGAACTTGCTGCAATATATAACTTAAAATAAGTAAAATATGTGGCACAAAAGTTTAGGCACAAACATAAATTTTAGCACTTGCATAAGGAAATGAACAATTTTAATAATCAATGTAGCCACCATTACTTCGTATTAGATTAAATACGCGGTCGTTCATTGAAAGCACAAGATTTTGAAAGGTTTCTGGTTCAAAATTAAACCACGCTTCTTCTATAGCCTTTTTAAGTTCTAAAACGGACGGATATTGCTTTCCATTGGCATACACAACATTCGTTAGTATGCCCCATACATTTTCGATGGGATTACAGACAGGACTAAGAGCAGGCCAATCGAGAACTGTAATATTTTTAGCGCTCATCCATTCTTTTGTTGACCTGGATGTGTGGATGGACGCATTATCTTGTTGGAAAACCCAGTTTCGTCCACATAAAAGTTCGCCAAAAGGTAATAGGTGACTTTCAAGAGTTGCCTGGTATGCCTTGGAATCTTGTTTTCCATTCAAAAACGCCAAAGAAGTCTGTCCATTGAAGCTAAAGGCTCCCCAAACCATGACTGAACCTCCTCCTTGAAGTCTGCTGAACCGACTTAAGGGGCGTTTTCGAAGATCGTGCCAGTAGTGCGAAAGGCCATCGGGACCATCTAAGTTCCACTTTTTTTCATCACTAAATAACACCTGCAGCCATTCGTCACTGTATGATATGTGCTGCCTTGCCCATTGTAGTCGTGCTTGTTTATGATGTAATTGCAAACAGGGCTTGCGGCGCATTTTTGCATATCTCAAATGCCTGCATTCTACAATCCTTCTACGTATGGTTTCTCTTGACACTCGCATTGCTAACGTGTTTTTTATTTGATTTGCAGACAGGCTTTCATTTGAAGCCAATCTTCGTATTTGTCTATCATCCCGAATGCTGGTCACTCGAGGCCTCCCAGATCGTGATTTTGGTTGATACTGATCACCCCGGGATAACACTCGATAAATGCCTCGCTTTGAACGGTTCAATGCAAGAGAAATTTGAGTAACAGATTTACTTTTAGTTTTCAGCCTCCAAATCTTCGAAATCTCGTCATTCGTAAATTGCTTTGACATCGGCATCGTTCTAAGCATTCTAAATTATTTCAGGCCTTATATAACAACTCTGGGAAATGCCCCTTCGATCACTTGGGAACTTCGCGCCGTTAATTTGCATAAATCTGACATATGTGCCTAAACATTTGTGGCATACAGATTCCAATATTACGGTGTTGGGATATTTTTTTTCAGTACTTTTGGTAATCTTTTAAGTTGCACAATTTATTATTGGTTCTAGGATTATTTAGATACAATATCGGCGAAGTTCAATGCAAATTCTCGC
>QLNU02005123.1:0-10783 GCA_006491805.2 Dysdera silvatica | reverse complement strand
TTTTTATTAAATATGTTCAATCTCTTGTTGAACGTTATTAAACCATATTAAAAATCTAAAAATGAAAATATATTATTTTCGGTTGGCTAATGCAACTTTTTGTGCGAACAAAGGTCTTTAAATTTGTCCAATGATTTCCAATATTAAGAAGAAATCATTATAAATATTTAAATATTTCAACAATCGTGTTTCTTTTTGTAAACGACAAACCACGACACGAATGGCAAAGTATTATTCATTCACGTTGTTGTAGCGGTTAAATAAATGGGGAATATTTGATACGCTATTTCTCAATTTTCGAATCTATGAAAATGAAGTCCTTAAGCCACAGATCGCCTTCTAGAAATAACGGAATTGCCCTGTTTACTTATGTTCTTCTTAAACAGGAATTGGATCAGCAAAGAGAAGTCTCATCATCTAGATAAAAAAATATCATGTATGCGTGTCTATGTAAATATCTTCATTACGCATTACAGTTACACAGGTAGAAAGTTCAGATTTGAAGATCTTGTTTCTATGCATGCAATGCGAAAAGGCAAAACGTGATTGGGTTGTTTTTGTAGCATAAACAGTACAAGCAGCTTTTTAGTTTTCAAAGGCATGTATTGGTTTAGATCGGAATAGTTTTGCCACATTCTCAAATAGATTTTTGCATCAGTTACGAAATTATTCGATATGGCAAGTGGGCGAATTCGTGAGCGATGTATGCTTTTTCCATTAGTAACAGAGTTATTATTAATAAACAGAGGAATCAATAGTCTGTGTGTATAACAAAAATGTGAGTACAGTAGTCCGCAGCGTCATCATCAAATTTCAGAAAAAATAAACTAGAAATTGCCGGCGTAGCTAGAATTTGTGTTTTTGTGAGATTTAAACGATTTCTCATGAATATTACTGGTTATAAACTTTTCCCTACGGCGTTTCGTGAAACCTTTGAATACCCTATGTGGTCTACATTGCTTATTGTTATTTGATTAAATTAGGGATGTCATTTTCATCATAAATTGTAAAAAATAAGATCGTAACTCACACTCTCCTTATCAAATAGAGTTACTTTAAAATTTGTTTTGTTTCAGACGCATTTGGCAACCAACCCATATTTTAAGAACAAGATCGGAGATTTTAGAGGCTTTCTGACAAACGCTTGTGCTAAGAATTAAAATTAACTACAAATTATATTTCAAGGAATGAATAAATCTCTTCTGCCGGAGCTCTTATACAGATTATATAAGCCTGCCAATAAATCACATAAATCGAGGGTAACTTTCGATATGTCTTTTCCTTGGAAGGCCCTGGTGGGGGAGGAATTTGTATGATGGGTGCTAAGAAGGGCTTAATAATATTATTCATAGTTTTCAACCTTAATATCAGGCAATATTTTTTATAATGGTGGGGCAAAGCTCCCCCCCCCACTCCCCGTGATGCGTGATGAATAAAGGAATGCTTAAAGTGGTCCGCGAGCGACGAAAGTTTGACAAACATTGCCCTAGGGAATACAACATTCTCGTCTATAAAAATTCTTATCAGAAGCAGCGAAATTCATACAGCACCCCAAAACCGATCTTCAGTGATCATTTTTGAAAAAAATAAAATATTTTTTAAAAAAGTAAGGCCTCAAAGATAGCCCTTAAGTCGCTGCGGACAAGCCGAAATAGCCTGCGCTGACCTCTGGAATGAATGACATATGGCAAGGCCATGTCCTTTCGATATCTCAGAGTATCGCATGTTTTAGGACTTCCTTTAAGGGTAATAGATTTTACACAGAATGAGCAGTATAAGAGCATCGCTGTTTTGGAGTTACTGTAAACAAAACGTTTTGCCATGATAATCTTGCCTTGGTTTAAATCAGATAAATCTTTTACTTTTTTCATTCCAAGGAGAAACAAAGCACTAGGAGAGCACACCGTCCCTGCTTAGAATCCTAGGATTCTCGTGGTATCATTTGAAACCTTGACATGTGTAAGTTGAAGGCGCGATAATTTATATAACGCAATTGTGGTTTTGTTTAGCTTATCACTGCATTTACAGGGTGTCCCCAAAACACAGGTTGTTTGCTCTAATTCCTCAAATATGATCCTAGACATATGTATTAACCGAAAAATGGTGTAGGCAAAGGTGCAAAATTTTATGCACACGACACAATTACACACAATTACACGACACAAACACGCAGAGGATTATTTTTCGAAAAATACAAAATTCAAATTTTTATGCGTTTCCTGCACACAAAAATATCCTATAAGTAATATATGCCGCAGCCTCCAATGGGACACTATACAAAATTCCAGCATTCTAGTTGAAAAAGAAATAGAGATATGTAAGCCCAAAATAACTGACTTTTTAAAGGGAACACTTTAAAACCACTTTTTATAGGGCGTAATAGGTATATTCCGGGAAGACGGGAAATCCATTCTGTGAGTTAAGTTATTTTGGGTCTTTATATCTCTGGTTCTTTTTCCACAAGAATGCTGAAATTCTTTTATACTGGCCTATTGGAGGATGGGGAACATTTTACTCGTTGGACATTTTTGTGTACAGGGACGTTCAATATTTTAAGCGTTGTATTTCTTAGAAAAATAATCCTCTGAACTTTTAATCGATTTCGCAAAATTCTGCACCTTTGTTTACGCCACATTCTAATTTAATAAGTATATCTAGGATCAATATTTAAGGAATTGGAGCTGCGATCAATAATTTTGGGACACCCTGTATAGTAAACACACGTCAATGAAAATTTATATATAAAGGTTTCCAGCGATTCGTGCAAGTACGATAATTGCTTTATATTTACGACAATTAATGCCAGCTTAATAAACCTAAACCTTTAACTTAATTATATGCATTCTTCAAAGACATACCCTATGAAAGCCCTACGGCGGCGCAGTGTGGTAATGCGTCCGCTAGTGCGCCGCTAATCCGGGTTCGATTCCCAGCAGTGCAAAGAACACTTACTCAGAGATCTCATAAAGATCGCACTGCTCACTGTAGTCCGGGGTTTGGTTCCCTAGGCCTTAAGAGGTTCGGATTCCTCGGAAAATAGTAGGTCCCGACACAGCATGACCATTGTAGTCCTTGAGCCACAAAACCACAAACAAACAAAAACAAACATATCCTATGAAGTTTATCCGTAAGGTACCTTTCCTTATATAAGCATTTTAAAACTCTCGTATTTGGGTAAAAATTTAAATATCTCAGGCAACTGATAGAAATTAATGTCAATATAACTTTTTCTTTATCATATAGTGTTATAATTGTGTATATGTCATTCCATAGATTGATAATTTTTCAGAAAATTAAATTAAATTAAGTATTTTTATTTCGTTCTCAATATTTAGAAGACGGAAACGAATAACTGCAGAATACATAAATATTTTACATTAAAAGAAAGTTATTATAAAAAGGAATCTTTTTCATTTCCCCAGATAGAAAACCCTTCAATTTAAATACGTTTTAAAACAATACAAATTATTTGCATAAAGTAAATTGCTAAATGAGCGTTAGTGCTTGAATTTAGTTCTCTTTTGAATTCATGTTTGTGGGTAGCCCTTGAATAAACATCCTATTCAGATTCTAGCTCATCGACAAGATTTAAAATTTAATGCGGCGAATGTACTACTAAATTTTAAATACACATAGCACATGCACGTAACTATATTGTAATCTAATAAGTTATAAGATTTGTTAAACAATAAAAATCTGGTGATAATAAATGAATTGCAAATCATTATTGCTTTCTGAAATATTATTCAAATATTAAAATTGACATTGTAATTAAAGTTTTATATTAATTTCTTAAAGTACTATTCTCTTTCAAATTTCGCATCACTGCAAACCTACCTGAAAAACACACCCTAAGATATAAATATCGACGCAAGGAGAATATATGAATAATACAATTGTGAGAATATTACGTATTCAAATACCTTTCCTATATAGAAATAAAATACAGGGTACCAAAGAGGAATTACATAAAAAGGTTAAACACTGGTAAAATAGCAATGAAAAAGATCACTCAAGCTTTCGGACGCATCAGCAGCAGTCCTTCATCAGGAGTAATGACGATGTTATGTTTCTGTCTCTTTTTATACTTGAAATTTCTGGAAAAAAACCGTCATCAGAGTAGTCCCGCAGAATGGAAAAACCCGGTGGGAACCAATGGGAGGCCTCCAATAGAAATCATGGAAAAACCCAATGGGAACCAATGAGAAACCCATACTGCGGGCTACCTAATTTGGAGGTCCCATACATTTCAAAGTAAGAGTTGTTTATAAGTTTCTGGAAGTGGTTGTGATGTATTAATGGCTTTCCCATGTAGTTTGTAAGTTTCCCAAGATTCTAAGAAGAGTCTATTATTCTTGTTTGTGATGTGCCGGTGTAGTATTTTTGTTGAGTCCCAGTCGGGTTCGTGTCCGTGTTGTAAAGCGTGTTCTGCCAGACGTGAGGCTATGTCTCCTTTCGCGAGTGCTTGTTTGTGTTCTTTTCGTCTTGTTTTGATCATTCTTTTTGTTTGTCCTATGTAATGTTTGTTGCAGTCTTTGTATGGTATTTGGTATATGCGCCTGTGAGATCTTCTGGTGGAACTGGGTCTTTAACTTTTGTAAGTTGTTTTCAAGGTTGTGACAAATAGAATGTTTGGACATTTTCCGTCTCTATGGATGAGGTAGTTTCGGAAATGCTGTGGAAGAGAAGGAATGGAGGTAGAGGTGTATTGTTTAAAGATGTACTATTGGGTCTACAGTTTCTGAGAATGAATCGTTTAGGGTATCCATTATTTTTAAGTGCCGTGTGTGTGTGTTTTGTTTCTGTGTTTGAAAGTGTTTCATTACTGCAGTGAGAATTCACTCTAAGACTTAATGTTTTAAAAGCATTGACTTCTTAGAATCTTGGGAAACTTATAAATCCACACGAGCTATTAATACATCACAACCACTTCCGGCAGAAACTACATAAACAACTCTTACTCAAAAATGTATGAGACATTCCAAATTAGCTTTCATCCCGCAGTATTGTTTCATTGGTTACTATTGGGGGTTTTTCCATGATTCTAGAGGCCTTCCATTGGTTCTCATTGGGTTATTCCATTCTGCGGGACTACTCTGATGAAGGGTTTTCCAGAAATTTCAAGTATAAAAAAGAGACAGAAACATAACATCGCCATTACTCCTGATGCGTCCGAAAGCTTGAGTGATCTCTTTCATTGCTATTTTACCAGTGTTTAAGCTAGATTTTGTTAATCAAATACCCTTCCGCCTAAATTAAAAGTGGTTAAAATTCAGCTCTCTGTAGAGGAATAGCCGGAACTTTAGTACATCTGAACTGAGTGTCTTGAATACATATATATAGTCCTACAACCAGCGTGAACGGTCTGGAAACATCGGGGACAGCGTTGGGGTCCTACATTTACTGTCACACGCCACACAAACCGGCAAGCGGGGGTCATGGTCTAGATTAACAATAACCTGAAAAACATGGGGTCATAGTCTAAAGTGTCATTTTGTTTAATAACCCGATCATTTTCGAAGTCATCCGTACAGCACAAAGGCTCGTTGAAGAAATTCTACGACCCCTAATGTTATCGTACCTTTTACGCTACATACAGCTGGCTATAATATGATAATGCGCACAGCACACCTTTCTGCTAAATGTCTTCCCGCTTGCCAAACACTTATTTGGTAAGCTATGTCGCCATATTTCTTCCTCATAGAGCAGGGTTGGGAGCTAATAGAAAGGCTTCTCCGAACATTCCAAATCCAACAGGACACCATCCGCCAACTTTAAGAGTCAACGTCGCGCCGGGTAACAGCTTAACTCCAGGCCAGAAGTAAACAACGCCTTATTGATATGCTCATTTTGCATAGTTCTTTCTCTTGCGTAATTTCTCAAACTTTTCTGAAATTTTAATTCTTTTTGCTGTATATGCATATTATATCCAAGAATTTTTGTCTCATTTGTACAAGTGCTGCTTGTTGCGTCGATTTTTATGTCTTAGAGCGTAATATATTTATAAATTTAATCAGAACTATTAACTAATTTCTTCTGTACTATTAACATATCTATTCTCATTATCGATACGAGGAGTAAACAGGAAAATTTAAATTTGAAAACTTATCACATGCTTGTGCGTTTCCTTTGAAACTTGTTGCTGTATCTCTCATAGAATAGGGTTGCTGTTGCAATAGCATATCCAAAAGTCAACAACTTAAATACAGCACTCAAATCGGTAATAGAGATTGATTTCACATATCCTGTTGGACCGCCAAGATTCCTGCTTTCTAAATCAATTTTAAACAGTTGATCGTGCAATAATTTGTGATAAACTCCTGATTGATAAATGCGAAAAATAACTTTATTGAAATTTCCAATGCAACAGAAGTTTTTTCGGAAAAGAATTGTAAGTGGTATCGCAGAAAATTCATCTTCTGACACAAACATTTTGCCTGTTAATCCAGATTCATACGCTCTCCTTTGCAAATCTATCTTATCTCCTATTAATGCAAAATCAGATTTTACTTTTTCAAACACATCAGCATCAGCGGTCACTACATCATTGGGGTGCGTACGTAGGTGTTTTCCTAAATCCCTTAAAATTCCCCTTCTACTTTGCTTTAATTCTTGAAGCATAGAACTGCCTTTGAACGTTGTAACTTTTATTGTATTAGATCGACTAGACTTGGCCAGTTCTTCAAAAGTTTTAATTTGATGTTTAATGGCAGGCGTCATGAGGAACGACAATAAGAGGCCAGTATAAGCAAACATCAAGACCCGAACGGGTAAAGCACTTAAAGTAAAGACTATTTTAGCAACACCTCTATGAAGAAAATTACCGTAATCACGGCTACCAATTAGAATTTCTAGCATGGAAAACATACTTTTTAAAATTTTGCCGCCGATTTCTCCCCGTCGTTTGCAAGTACATTTAAGAAATGAAAGCATTAGTGAACAAAGCAATAAGCCTGCCATAAAACAAACCCAGACCAGAGGTTGGAAAGGATGTACAAGGAAAAAATTCCGTGAAATAGTTCCGGCTTTTTTCATCATGAAGGAAATATAATCCACGCAATACGGAAATGCATAATCAACTGCTTGCGCTCTTGGATGCGATAAAGTTATTCCGTCGATTGCCATATCTGCTTCCTTTCTATGTAACATGCCAACCATGCCACTCCAGTTGCCATCATCCTTTAAAATGCCCCATTCTCCGTCTTCGGGACATACTATTTCATACGTAAAATTCAAGGTTTTTGATAAAATTTTTAAAAGCTCGAATTCAGTTCCGTCAACGCCTTCGTATCTATTAATTCCTGCATTCTGGATAACAAAATAGTTGGTTAGGTTAACTACTGCTACCTTTATATGCATTTTTACGGATATGAATCGTCAAGTCTGGCTTCTTACTTCAGGAATCAACTCATGAAGACTGAGACTGATTCTCGTTTCCTGTATCGTGCTTATCACCATTTATTAGTAATCTATGATAACCAGGGAGACAGAGAGTTTGTCGTATTTTTAAAATATTCCTGTGTTGAATAGTCCTGAAAAAATATTATGCAAATTTTCCAAATGTTATAATTTCGTGACAAAACGAATTTAAAATCAAATTGGCTTATGGAAATCTCACCCTAAAGTTTTGTCACGCTTATGAGTACACACTTCTGTAGATATTTAAAATCATATGTAGTATCTAGAACTCTTAGGGTATTAAGCTTTTCGTGAAAAATTTTCATACTATGGAACTGGTGTCTCGTGTTCGTCATTTATTTTTCTCCTAAAATTTTTTTAAAAGTTAGATTTATAATGCAAGCAAATGCTCAATCGATTTATACGTTAAACGATTTTAAATTTTCGTTCTTTTAGTTTCTAGGTAGAGCAGGTGGACTTCGCGAAGTCGCGTACCATGAACGAATACCTCACAGATCTATATTTATAAGCTGATGACATATAGTCGAAAAAGTAGCTAATCGTCAATCGGTTTTCCTCTACATGTTCTAGCGTTCATGCATCATGCAATTTGAAGCTTGTGATTTTCACCAAAAAAATAAAAAAGTTCACGCAATATTATTTACAATAGAAATAGCTTAAGAATTAGGCTAGATAAAACCCTACCATTTTTCTATGTATTAATTATGGTTGGTTAGATAGTTAGCGAACGTTGCTCTAATGAGTTGTCATTAGTGGAAATGTTGCAGAATTTTAAGATTTTCTTGAAAATTTCGGCGATAATTTAAAATTTAACATATTCGTGGTATTTAACTCACTCTATAGGGTACTCATAATATGTGAGATTTATGTACGATTGTCGAGTGTTTATTTGCGTGAGAAAAAATGCGTAGCTGATATTTCCAAATTTACCATATTATTCTGTTTTATCATTAAAATTTCTTTTTGTCGTTAAAGCAAAAAATTAACGCGTCAGGTTCAGATAATTTGTCGATCATCTACGCATTAATTGTATGTTACAATTAGGTATATAGCATCAGGAATATATCATAGCATCAAGTTGGCCTCAGCTATACAGGATGTCCCAAAAACATTGACCGCTCCTCTAATACCTTAAATACCCAAACAATGTAAAGAACGCTTACTCAGAGATCTCATAAAGATCACACTGCTCACTGTAGTCCGGGGTTTGGTTCCCTAGGCCTTAAGAGGTTCGGATTCCTCGGAAAACAGTAGGTCCCGGCGCAGCATGACCACTGTAGTCTTTGAGCCGTAAAACCAAAAAGAAATAAACAATTCCTTAAATATTGATCCCAGGTATATATATTAAATTGTAAAGTGGCTTAAAAAAGGTGCAGAAGTTTATGAAATCAATTATACTTGCAGAGGATTATTTTTCGAAGAAGTGCAAAATTTAAAATTTTGTCTAATCCCTGGACACAAAAATGTCCAATGAGTATAATGTTCTCCCATACTCCAATAGGTCAATGTAGCAAATTTCAGCATTCTATTGCGAAAATAACAAGAGATATGAAAGCCCAAAATAACTGACTTACAACACTTTTTGAAGGGAGCAATAGGTACACGCCGAGAAGAGGGGAATTCCAATTTGCTAAGTCACGCTATTTTGGGTCTTCATATCTCTGGTTCATTGTCCACTAGAATACTGAAATTTTGTACATTGACCTACTGGAGTATGAGGAACATTTGACTCATGGGACATTTTTGTGTACAGGGACCGTACACAAATTTATATTTTGTGTTTCTTCGAAAATTAAATCACTGCAATTTTAATTGATTTCATAAAATTCTGCATCTTTTTCTACGCCATTTTCCAATTTATCACATATTAGGAACAATATTTAAGGAATTAGAGGGGCGGTCAAGGGTTTTAGGACACCCTGTGTAGCATCAAGTTAGCCTCATCTGTATAGAATCAAGTTAGCCTCAGCTATATAGCATTAAGGTAGCCTAAATTATATAGCATTAAGGTAGCCTAAATTATATAGCATTAAGGTAGCCTAAATTATATAGCATTAAGGTAGCCTAAATTATATAGCATAAAGTTGGCCTCAGCTATATAGCTTCAAATTGGATAAGTGAATTTCATACTACGTGCCGCCAATGTTGTGGATGTATATTTTGAAAGGGGGAAAAGAAATTCATTTGTAAGATATTATTACCCTCCAAAGAGATAACAAAATTGCCAAATATTGTTCAACACACAAAACCACCGCGGCAAGATTTTTATGAGTTTTTCGTGGGGGACTTTTTATTACAAATAAATTTGATACCCACGTATAAGTAGCTCAAACTAGAGTAATATTTTTTTGTTTAGGGGGAAAAAGAGGCGCCCCTCATCATCCCGGAGTCGAACCAGGGTCCCTGCGTTGAGCCCGCGGGGTCTTGACCTACTAGATGAACGAGAACAAGGATTCCCCTTAATTGTGTTATCACTGTGGATGGGAATAATATCTTACATACGGATAACATCTTAATATACGGAGAAAAAAGCGTTTGTTCTTGTTCTCATTCGTCTAGTAGGCCAAGAAACCGCGGGGACACTGGGTCGAATCCAGGATGAGGAAGGCGTTTCTTTTCTCCTAAGCAAAAGATAGCGCAATTTGAGCTACTAATACGTGGGTGTCAAATGTATTTGTAGTTAAAAAAACCCCACGAAAAACTCACAAAAGTCTCGCCCCGGAGGCTTTCTGTGTTGACCATTATTTGGCAATTGTGTTATCCCTGTGAAGGGTAATAATATCTTACAACTTAATATACGGAGAAAAAAAGGGCTTGTTCTTGTTCTCATTCATCTAGTATGTCAAGACACCGCGGGCTCAACGCGAGGACCCTGGTTCGAATCCGAGATGAGGACGGCGTCTCTTTTTCTCCCAAACAAAAATAGCTCTAGATTGAGCTACTAATACGTTGGTGTCAAATTTATTTGTAATAAAAAGTTCCCCACGAAAACCTCACAAAAAATCTTGCCCCGGTGGTTTTGTATGTTGACCAATATTCGGCAATTTTGTTATTTCTTTGGAGGGTGAAAATATCTTACAACTTCCTTGAAGCTTATCACATCTTTACCAAATCAGTCTATTCCGTGATTGAACAGCTGCCTTTTAATACACTTTCACCGATTTGGAGAAATTTTCGCCTTTCCACAGCAAGAGACGCCATCCCCAACTAAGTTGCTAAACAATATTAAAAAAAAAACTAGAAATGAAACCATACTAATTTTTCTCGTTTGGCTCATGCATAATTTTATATGAAGGATGTTCTCTAAATTTGGCAAAATATTTCCAATATTAAAAAGCATTATAAATATTTAAATATTTCAACA